>JABUQX010115713.1:25000-39463 GCA_015478945.1 Trachelipus rathkii | reverse complement strand
GAGAATTTAACCCCCTAAAATCATAAATAATGCTGAATACTTCGTTAATAGTTCTCATGTTGGTGAAAGCTACTATAAAGTGACCTAATTTAAATTTTATAATAATATTGTGGTAATCTTTATAAAAGCTCACTAGTCTTAGTGGTATTATGAAAGGTTATGAAAGTACTAATTGAAACACTGTAACTTCTAAGACACTTTAAACTAGCTTAAAATAAAATCCATAGACCATAACTTTACTGGAAATTGTTGCATTCATTGAGGAACTAGACTGCGTAGCGAATATTTAATTTATTTGTGTATTTATATATTTAATGATTATTAAAATTTGGTAAATAATATGTTTAATATTGGTCTGATAAAAGTGATAATATTCATTATTATTATTATTATTTTGTAAACCTCCTAATATATTTAGAAATTAGAATAAATCATTCCTAATATTGTATTATTGCTATTATAGCATAAAGCAAAGGATATATAAAATTTGTTGATGCATGTTCCGCACACCTTTCTTTGTTATTAGCACTGCGAAAGTACTTGGGTTGAAAAGGGTTAAAGTTATTATTTCATTTGAGCCTGTTTGCAATAACTCTATAAATCAGAGCAAAACTGGGTACTGTACTCTAGTATTTAATTTATTTTCTCTTTTAGTTTACAGACATTAATAAGAGTAATTACAGTAATTACTTTTGCCGTTTAAAAACTTATTTAAATGTAAAATTCTCTAAATGCGAATCATTTTGTGAGCAAAATACTCGCTAGGCCTAGTAGGGCAGGAGTAGCACCCACCTGTGGTACCAGTCAGTTCAATCGGTGACCTTTGGGTGAATGGAGTTGCGACAGAAAAAGATAGCTTGCTAGAGGAAGAGATCCAATCTCTGGAGAAGTGGCTAGTGATACTGACAATCAGCTTAGCCAAGAATTCAAGGGTTGAAAAAGTCACTGAAGGTCTTGAAAGGTAATAACAGTGTGTCCTCTTAAATGGCTATTAATTTTGAGCTACTAGTCTTATGAAATTAAAGAACAATTAGTGATTAGTAAAGTGATAATGGAAAACAGTAGAAGAGGTCAAAAGAATTTATTTGTTATGGAGGGCTGCGGAGCGGAGCCGGTAAATCTTTTACCGGCTCCGACTTCAGTTCTTAATTATAATTTCATCTCCATTTACACATCATTAATTTTCTAAATTATAAAAAATTTGGTATTATAAATAAAATTGGTTAGTGATGCCTTTATTTTGACTCAATGATTTTTGGGTTAAACCAAAATAGCTCGTCCCTATTCCTAACTGAGTC
The DNA here is from genome assembly GCA_015478945.1 of Trachelipus rathkii. Taxonomy (NCBI): domain Eukaryota; kingdom Metazoa; phylum Arthropoda; class Malacostraca; order Isopoda; family Trachelipodidae; genus Trachelipus; species Trachelipus rathkii. The sequence continues at coordinate 38,165 of JABUQX010115713.1, read as the reverse complement.
ATGACACCAGCTCCTGATATATGTATATACTGATATATATATATATATATATTATATATATATATATATTATATATATATATATATATAATATATATATAATATATATATATATATAGGTATATATATATATATTATAATAAATATATATACTATATATAATACGCTCAAAATTATATACATTATATAATCCACGCGTATAGACAAAGAGAAAAACAATGCATTATAATTCTATTTCAAATACTGTATAAATAGTAAGTAGGTTGAAGGGCAACCGCGCCATCTGTTGTTAAGCTCTGAATTATATTAGTATATAGTAGAATGTACAGTATTAGTAGGGAGAGTCTGACGCTGGTTTTCGTGTGAGAGAGACGTGTACAAAGACTGCTGTTACGCAGAAAGTATTAATTGTGTTTTTAGCAAACTAAGAGTTGATCTAGTGATTTAAGATAACTCGTGTGATAATATTTTACAAGTTGAATATTCTTATTATAAAGTGAAGCCATTCCTATTTATATTTTTCGTATTGAATCTATGCTTAAGACAAGCTACTATTTTCCATTGGTCGTCGAAGTGACCGCATCATCGTTTATCTATTCTACTGTTGCAGAACACAGTAAGTCTATTTATTCCATATCACATTGTATGATAATTTCTACAAAGAAGATTATTCACTGTCATTACTCTACAAGATTTAAATTGTTTATGCAAATGACTATTGGCAGAATCGCTATATCTAGTTCAAGATATTTTACGTATATCAAGTGTTATATCTCTCGTCTCTCTCACAAGGGTATTTAAAGTTCCACGAAACCACGCTCTCTCAAAGATTTATTAAAGACTCGATTTCTATTTAAATGCTAATGAATATTTGTATTATATTTAAGAAGATATTTACTGTAAATAAAGTTGACAATCTATGCTACAATTTCTGTTGATAAGGAGAATAATATTATTTTACTGAACTATTTTATTAAGGAATGTGACTTCTATATTTCTACATTATTATTCAACAAGGATTATATATATAAGATATGCTATTAAAAATTATTCTTATATGTGCATCGTCTCATTCAAGCCTCTTCTTCTCTTCCAAGTTGACCAATAGTAGATAAGTCTGTAACCATTGATGAGTCCCTCATCCTGTCCAGTTTAGCAATCTTCGAGAAGCTCGATTTGTCTTTTCCATTATAGCGCACGGGGTATTAATAATCAAACGCAAGTACCTGTATGAAAGAAAAGTTGATTACAAAACACTTGCTAAGGAAAAGAATGGCGACCGTTTAAACAGAACCTTCTAGCATCGTTTACACTGAATTTTTCGTATATTATATACAGTATACTTCAAGAGTATAGAGGCGACTTTACTCTACATTGGTCTGAAGATATTCTTGTATGCTACAAAGAGCATTGGGGAAGCATTTCAATTTTTCAAAAGGCTCATTTTCGGGGAGCAGAAGTTTACAATACAAGTTGCGAATCATATTTTTCCATTCCTCAACGGATCCATCATTCTCGGAGCAGATTTAGATGTCTTTGAGAAAAATTTAATCTGGTATTATATATTTATATGCAAGCTATAGAAATGTCTTCAGCTACTGTTTGTAATGTATGTAAAATGCGGCAAATCCGGGCTGCTTTTATCATTACTGTTCTTCGGTTAATTCAAAATTATATCGTTTATATTTTCATAAAAATAACCATTTTGTCATTTGGGTTCAATCCTCGCCTGTTACAAGTAATATACATACGATTTTTGCTCAATTTTAATTGGATGCGGCATCTGTGGACGTAGTGACGTAATCAAATTAGTTGTTGTAGCCTCGCGTTTCTGAAACATAGAATCCTTGTTTCAATATTTCATTCACATTGTTAAAAATATATTTTAATATTTTTAAAAACTTTTTTTTACTGCTTGAACAATAATTATATTATTATATATAAAGAATATATATAATTATATAGTATAAAATACTTTATTATTTATTTTTGTGTATTCATAGAGTATAGAATATTCTAGATTCTTAATCGTTCAAGATAGGCTGTCAGAGGCTAGTTTTTGTATGTAATAACGGGGTTGATTTTATAATAGTAAAGACACTATAGACGGGTTCATTGGGTTACATACCAGATATTTCCAGTTTGTACGCAGTTATACGAGACTCGGATTATAACTGTAAAATTTCGTCGTCTGTTTATTTACTCATTAACAGATGTTTTTAAAATGTTCTGAAATGCAACTAGAATAAATATTGATATAAATATTTATTGAAATTTATTATTTTACATATATGTCATATATTTTATGAACATATATCATACTGTATAGTTTGTGTACCACCTGTACGAATGTGAGAGGCTTATGCGTAATAGTTTCTTTCTATATACTAAAATCCTTACATTGACGAGTTATCAACTGCAAATAAAATTTTGCAGAAAAATTAAAAATATTTCTTCTTCCTCATTTCCTCTCCTACTGTTGCGAGAGAAATTCCAGTTGCAGTGAAAAAGTTTTGTATTTTTTTGTATGAAAATTTTTCAACTCAAATAAAAATTTATTTATATTTGTTCTCACAAATTTGATATAGCCACAAAAGGTGACTTGTGTGAAGTGTGCTATCTGAATGAAAATCTGGGATATTTTAAATTTGCGTGGAGGTCAAGTACAAGTACTAAGTACAATACTTAAATAATTTCATATATATTTATAATATATATAATATTATAATATATATCATGACTATATAATCACTAATATTATAATATAATATATTATATATATATATGATTATATATAATATATATATATAGATACTATATATATATATATATATATATAAGGTATACTACCGCGCTATATATATATATATATATCATATATTGGTTCTCAGTATAAACATATTGTTTTGTTTATACAATACATATTTATTTACATGTATATTAATGTTCTTTATCTTTTTTAAGGTACTTGTCAAAGAAGAGATTGCATCCTTCCAGCGAAATCCACAATTTCAGATTTTCAAATGATCAGAGACTGTACATAAAAATCGAAAAGAAGTTTTCCTCTGCTGCATCGGAACGGTAACGCAGATATTAAGGCATTTGTTTTGGAGAGTTTTCCTTAAATAATTTAAAGAATCAAATTTATTTTTTTTTTTTAAAAATAAAAAAGATCTCTATTCTATTTGTTTTTTACTATATATATTTAATATGTTTATTATTCGAGAGCAAACGTCCGTGTTTCATTATTTACTTAATTTATGTCGCAGAAGTATTCATTGAAGCCAACTGCCAGAAAGGTACGCCAGGATAAAGTTTTTGCATGTCCCATTCTTACGGGGTTTCTGTATTTGTATTATTTTCCTTCTATTTCTGCTGTGGGAATTTTCGTTTCTTTGAATATAGGCGTTTTACATATTTTTTTCTGGTCATAATTATTCATTCATTTTTAAATTGCTTTCTGATTACAAGGCAACATTGAAGTGCCTCACGACGACACAACGGAGCAAAGTCCTCCTGCAGAGATAGCTCACGGGGCTGAATCCGTCAATTTAAATAATCATTCTTTCTCTCAGTTAAATAATTCTTCAAACATGGAGCGTCAAACGTTGAACATAGACCGTTTGAGACACTCTAAGCCAAACATCCCTCTGTTGGTGGGGTTTATAAACAATTCCTGGGTTGGTCCGGAGCTTGGATCGTGGTTTACTGCTATAGATTTATATTTCCAAGATGAACAGATAACCTCCGATGTCGAGAAATTACGGAGCTATGTACGTTTTGTGAATATGAAGGAGGGCAATGCTTCATATCTTATAAGAAATACACCGGAACTCTTCCGGGCTGATAATTGGGAAGATTTTAAGAAGAATCTGTCATATTGCTTAAATCCTTTGGTCTCTATTAGTTCTTTCGAAGCCTTCAGTGAGTTCATAAATGTAAAATGGTCTCATAATCACTCACTTCCAGAGTTCATAACGGAAGCTCAAAAAGTTTTACAAACTTTCCTTGATTCAGCGGCGTTAATGCATGACGTAAAGTTTAGTGACGAGCAGCGTCGTTTACTCTTATTTTCTATGTTATATTCAAATTCCAAACCTCAATTTCAACGGGTCATACACGAAGATTTTGATGTTAATAATTCAATTCCAAGACAGATTCAAACCTATTTGAAGAAAACTCACTCTTTAAATAATGGCAAGATTGCATCGGCGTCAAATAAAGCTCCAAATCCAAATTTTTCTACCACAGTGTATCACACACAAACTGAGAAAAATGTGGCTCCACAATCTTTTCACCAGGCTCATACAGTAAAAAGTAAGCCTCGGTATCCTCAAAAGTCATTTTCAAATGCAAATTCCTTATCTCCAAAGCATCAGAATACGCAAAAAGGTGTGTTTTGTCGTAACTGTGAAAGACATGCCCACCATACTTCTGAATGCGTGTTCAGTTCTTTTTGTTCAATGTGTTACAAGCCACATATGCGGGGGTCTCAAAGAAGCTGCCAGGGCACATTCTGGGAACCTTATTCACCTCAGGGTATTAAGAGGGTGAAAGTTATAACGCCAGTCGAGCGAGAAAATTACGAAAGAAATCAGACGAGTTTCTATAGGGGTTCAAATTCTAATGTTCATAGGGGTTCAAATTCTAATTTTCATAAGGGTCAAAGTAACTCAAGGGGAAGTTACCAGGTAAATCATTGCTACAATATGCCAAATTCATATCATAAGAGTGCAAATTATGATAACCGCATGACAGGTAGGTCAAATAATTATTCAAAAACTGAGCCGCGAAAAGCCGGAAACAAAGGTTGTAGAAACAATTCTCCGCACACGTACCAATTTTCAGAGAACGATTTAGAGTCTCAAGTGCACTTATTGGATCCTGATTATAATCCAAATAAGCAAATTCATTATAAATCTGAGAAATATAACTCACAAAGGCATGCAATGTATTCTAATAATTCTTATTTTCCGCATCAATCAGTACGAAATCGATGCTCAAATTTCCGTAATCCGCCGATTTTTGATCAAAATCAGAATCAGTTTTCTTATTTTCCTAAGTCGAATTTTTGAGAAAGGCTACGAGTTTTCTGCCTCAGAACGTCGTAGTTGCGCCATTAGAGGCTAATATTACAAATATTTTCAATAATACATCGTCTGTTTCAAAATGTGTATAAAATAGATGTATCCTGCAATAGCAAAAGCTTTTTCAAAAGTAAAAGCACGAGAGTATGAAGTTATCTACGAGATGTCAATTATTTAGACTGGGGTCGGGTGTTTCTTATTCATCAGGGGACGTTCGGAAAGTAAAGAAAATACTATCTTAGAATTGAAAGAGGAAACATAGTGCTGAATACATTGGTTATTGACAATGATTACATGAATATTGAACAGTCTATCGTTCAACAGAAGCTGGAGTTTTACGCGACCTAAATTTGGGATCACGTTTCCAGATATGGATTTCAGCACTATGTTATCCTCTTTCAATTCTAAAGGATAGTATTTTCTTAACCTTTCGAACGTCCCCTGACGTAATAAAGAAACACCCGACCCAATATCTAAATAACTTGACATCTCGTAGATAAACTCATACTCTACCGTGAGTTTTACTTTTAGAAAATAGCTTTTGCCTATCAGGATTATCATCTATTTTATATACATTTGAAACAGACGATGTATTATTGAAAATATTTGTAATATTAGCCTCTAATGGCGCAACTACGACGTTCTGAGGCAGAAAACTCGTAGCCTTTCTCAAAAATTCGACTTAGGAAAATAAGAAAACTGATCCTGATTTTGATCAAAAATCGGCGGATTACGGGAATTTGAGCATCGATTTCGTGCTGATTGATGCGGAAAATAAGAATTATTAGAATACATTGCATGCCTTTGTGAGTTATATTTCTCAGATTTATAATGAATTTGCTTATTTGGATTATAATCAGGATCCAATAAGTGCACTTGAGACTCTAAATCGTTCTCTGAAAATTGGTACGTGTGCGGAGAATTTGCTCTACAACTTTTGTTTCCGGCGTTTCGCAGCTCGGTTTTTGAATAATTATTTGACCTACCTGTCATGCGGTTATCATAATTTGCACTCTTATGATATGAATTTGGCATATTGTAGCAATGATTTACCTGGTAACTTCCCCTTGAGTTACTTTGACCCCTATGAAAATTAGAATTTGAACCCCTATGAACATTAGAATTTGAACCCCTATAGAAACTCGTCTGATTTCTTTCGTAATTTTCTCGCTCGACTGGCGTTATAACTTTCACCCTCTTAATGCCCTGAGGTGAATAAGGTTCCCAGAATGTGCCCTGGCAATTTCTTTGAGACCCCCGCATATGTGGCTTGTAACACATTGAACAAAAAGAACCGAACACGCATTCAGAAGTATGGTGGGCATGTCTTTCACAGTTACGACAAAACACACCTTTTTGCGTATTCTGATGCTTTGGAGATAAGGAATTTGCATTTGAAAATGACTTTTGAGGATTCCAAGGCTTACTTTTTACTGTATGAGCCTGGTGAAAAGATTGTGGAACCACATTTTTCTCAGTCTGTGTGTGATACACTGTGGTAGAAAAATTTGGATTTGGAGCTTTATTTGACGCCGATGCAATCTTGCCATTATTTAAAGAGTGAGTTTTCTTCAAATATGTTTGAATCTGCCTTGGAATTGAATTATTAACATCAAAATCTTCGTGTATGACTCGTTGAAATTGAGGTTTAGCATTTGAATATAACATAGAAAACAAGAGTAAACGACGCTGCTCGTCACTAAACTTTACGTCATGCATTAACGCCGCTGAATCAAGGAAAGTTTGTAAAACTTTTTGAGCTTCCGTTATGAACTCTGGGAGTGAGTGATTATGAGACCATTTTACATTTATGAACTCACTGAAGGCTTCGAAAGAACTAATAGAGACCAAAGGATTTAAGCAATAGGACAGATTCTTCTTAAAATCTTCCCAATTATCAGCCCGGAAGAGTTCCGGTGTATTTCTTATAAGATATGAAGCATTACCCTCCTTCATATTCACAAAACGTACATAGCTCCGCAATTTCTCGACATCGGAGGTTATCTGTTCATCCTGGAAGTATAAATCTATAGCAGTAAACCACGATCCAAGCTCCGGACCAACCCAAGAATTGTTTATAAACCCCACCAACAGAGGTATGTTTGGCTTAGAGTGTCTCAAACGGTCAATGTTCAACGTTTGACGCTCCATGTTTGAAGAATTATTTAACTGAGAGAAAGAATGATTATTTAAATTGACGGATTCAGCCCCGTGAGCTATCTCTGCAGGAGGACTTTGCTCCGTTGTATCGTGTGAGGAAACTTCAATGTTGTCCTCTGTATCAGAAAGCATTTAAAAATGATGAATAAATTACGACCAGAAAATATTAAACCCTATATTCAAAGAACACGAAAAATTCCCACAACAGCAGAAATAGAAGGAAAATAATACAATAAGAAACCACGTAAGAATGGAATGCAAAAACTTACTCTGGCGTACACTTTCTGGCAGTTGCTTCAATGAATACTTCTGGACATAAATTAGTAAATAATGAAAAGGACGTTTGCCTTCAATAATAATAAATATTAAAATATATATAGTAAAAAAAAAATAAATAAATCTTTTTATTTGTAAAAAAAAAAAAAAAAAATTTGATCAAATATAGGGAAAAACTCTCCCAAAACAATGCCTTATATCCTCGTTCCGTTGCAGCAGAGGAAAACTTCTTTTCGATTTTTATGTACAGTCTCTGATCATTTGAAAATCTGAAATTGTGGATTTCGCTGGAAGATGCAATCTCTTCTTGACAGGTACCTCAAAAACAATAAAGAACATTAATATACATGTAAATAAATATGTATAAACAAAACAATATGTTTATACTGAGAACCAATATATATATATATATATTATTAGTACCTATACATATATAATATATAGTAACTATATATATATATATATATATATATAATATATATATATATATATATATATATATATTATATAGTATTATATATATATAAATATATACTATATATATATTATATATATATATATATATGAAATTATTTAGTACTTGATACTTGAACTGTGTACTTGACCTCACGCAAATTAAAATATCCCAATTTTCATTCAGATAAGCACACTTGCACCACAAGTCGACCTTTTGTGCTATAATAATTTGTGAAAACCAAATGAATAAATTTTTATTCTGAGATGAAGAAATTTCATACAAAAAAAAATACAAAACTTTTTCACTGCAACTGGAATTTCTCTCGCAACAGTAGGAGAGGAAATGAGGAAGAAGAAATATTTTTAATTTTTCTGCAAAATTTTATTTGCAGTTGATAACTTGTCAATGTAAGGATTTTAGTATATAGAAAGAAACTATTACGCATAAGCCTCTCACATTCGTACAGGTGGTACACAAACTATACAGTATGATATATGTTCATAAAATATATGACATATATGTAAAATAATAAATTTCAATAAATATTTATATCAATATTTATTCTAGTTGCATTTCAGAACATTTTAAAAACATCTGTTGATAAGTAAATAAACAGACGACGAAATTTACAGTTATAATCCAAGTCTCGTATAACTGCGTACAAACTGGAAATATCTGGTATGTAACCCAATGAACCCGTCTATAGTGTCTTTACTATTATAAAATCAACCCCGTTATTACATACAAAAACTAGCCTCTGACAGCCTATCTTGAACGATTAAGAATCTAGAATATTCTATACTCTATGAATACACAAAAATAAATAATAAAGTATTTTATACTATATAATTATATATATTCTTTATATATAATAATATATTTATTGTTCAAGCAATAAAAAAGTTATTAAAAATCATTAAAATATATTTAACAAATGTGAATGAAATATTGAAACAAGGATTCTATGTTTCAGAAACGCGAGGCTACAACAGATAATTTGATTACGTCACTACGTCCACAGATGCCGCATCCAATTAAAATTGAGCAAAAATCGTATGTATATTACTTGTAACAGGCGAGGATTGAACCCAAATGACAAATGGCTATTTTTATGAAAATATTAAAAAATATATTTTACATAAGAAATATGAAAAGAAATTATTTTACTTACAGTATTCGTATTTTATATACATACAAACAGTACCTGAAGACATTTCTTTAGTTCATAATAGTATAATACCAGAATAATTTTTTCTCAAAGACACATCTAAATCTGCTCCGAGAATGATGGATCCGTTGAGGAATGGAAAAATATGATTCGCAACTTGTAGGCTTCTGCTCCCCGAAAATGAGCCTTTTGAAAAATTGAAATGCTTCCCCAATGCTCTTTGTAGCATAAAATAATATCTTCTGACCAATGTAGAGTAAGTCGCCTCTATACTCTTGAAGTATACTGTAGATAATATACAAAAATTTCAGTGTAAACGATGCTAGAGGGTTCTGTTTAAACGGTCGCCATTCTTTTCCGCAAGTGTTTTGTAATCAACTTTTCTTTCATACAGGTACTTGCGTTTGATTATTAATACCCCGTGCGCTATAATGGAAAAGACAAATCGAGCTTCTCGAAGATTGCTAAACTGCACAGGATGAGCGCGACTCCATCAGTGGCTACCCAAACTTATCTACAAATATTTGTCAAACTTTTGATAGAAAAGAAGAGGCATTGAATGAGACGAATGCACATCATAAGAATAATTATAATTATTATAATTATATGTTACATTTACTGATAAAATAATAATGTAGAAAATAGAGAGAATAAACGGTGAACTAATTAATAAAGAAGCTATGTCAAATGAATATTGAATTCGGATCAACAGAAATGCGTAGCCCATCAGATTGGTCAACTTATTTACAGATAAAATATCTTCTAAATATAATTACAAAGATTCATTAGCAATTAAATAGGAATCGAGTCGCTAAATAAATCTTTGAGGAGGAGCTGGTTTCGTGGAACTTTTAAATACACTTGTGAGGAGAGAGAGATTAAAGACAACTTTGATATAAGTAAAATATCTTGAACGTAATATGCGATTCTGCACAAATAGTCTTTGCATAAACAATTAAATCTTGTAGAATAATAACAGTGAATAATCTTCTTGTAGAAATTATCATACAATGTGATATGGAATAAATAGACTTACTGTGTTCTGCAACAGTAGAATAGATAAACGATGATGCGGTCACTTCAACGACCAATGGAATAGTAGCTTGTCTTAAGCATAGATTCAATACGAATAATAAATAGGAATGGCTTCACTTTATAATAAGAATATTCCACTTGTAAAATAATATCACACGAGTTATCTTAATACACTAGATTAACTCTTAGAATGCTAAAAACACAAATAATACTTTCTGCGTAACAGCAGTCTTTGTACACGACTCTCTCACACGAAAACCAGCGTCAGACTCTCCCTACTAATACGATACATTCTACTATATACTAATATAATTCAGGGCTTAACAACAGATGGCGCGGTTGCCCTTCAACCTACTTACTATTTATACAGTATTTGAAATAGAATTATAATGCATTGTTTTTCTCTTTGTCTATACGCGTGGATTATATAATGTATATAATTCTACCGTATATATATTATATATATATATAATATATATATAATATAATAAATATATATATATATATATATATAATATATATATATCATATATAATATATGTATATAATATATAATATATATATAATATTATATATCAGTATACTACCATATATCAGATAGCTGGGTGCATGACTCAATTAGAATAGGGCACGAGCTCTTTTGTTAACTCAAAGTAAGGTCACCCTCTCAAAACCCGTCGTGCGACAGCACTTTATGCTAGAGCACAGAAGGCTGAAATTTTTAATCTTGTAAACTAATATGCATCAAGTTGGTTAAACATGGAGTACTTCACAAAAGCGTTATCAATATTACAATATACATCCTTGAAACAAAAAATTATTATTTTTTAATCATCTTGCTAGAAATAAGTGAATAAGTATTGCTAAATCTACTAATTTTCCTTTTCATCCTCGTGTCCTCTTCAAAAGGACAAGAGCATTCTTGGTTTTTTTTGCATAAAAGACTAGTAGGCTCAAAATTAATAGCATTTCAAGGAGGACACACTGTTATCTACCTTTACAAGAACCTGCCAGTGACCTTTTTTCAACTCCTTGACATCTTGGCTTAAGCTGATTGGTCAGCTCACTGAGCACTTCCTCCAGAATGCGATCTCTTCCTCTAGCAAGCTTCCTTTTCCTGTTCCAACTCCAATCACCTCAAATCACCGGATTGAACTGGCACTGTACCACAAGGTGTGCTACTCCTCCCCTACTAGGCCTACGGAGTTCTTGCTTCACAAAATGCATCCATTTAAGACGAGAATTTTTAAAATTTAAATGAAGTTTTTTTAAACACAGGCAAAAAGTAATTATGTAATACTCTATTAACTTTTCTGTAAACTAAAAGAGAAAATAAATAAATGCTAGCAGTACAGTACCCAGTTTTGCTATGATTATAGAGTATTGCAACAGGCTCAATGAAATAATAAATTTAACCTTTTCACCCCAAGTACTTTCGCAGCTGCTAATTAACAAAGAAGGTCGTGACGTGACAATGCATAAAACAAATTTTAATAATCCTTTCTTTATAGCTAAGATAGCACATAATAGCAATATTAGGAATGATTTATTCTAATTCTAAATAATATTAGGAGCCTTACAAAAAAAATACATCAATAATGATACTAATCCTTTATCAGCACCAATATTAAGAACATATTATTTACCAATTTTCTATAATCATTAAATAATAACGATACAAAATTAAATTAAATACTTCGTACAGTCTAGTTCCTTCAGATGATGCAATAATTTCAGTAAAGTTATGGTCTTATGGAATTTAACTTTAAACTAGTTTAAAGTGTCTTAGAAGTTACAGTGTTTCAATTAGTACTTTCGTAACCTTTCATAATACCATTAAGACTAGTGAGCTTTTATAAAGATTACCACAATATTATTATAAAAATTTAAAACATAGGTTCACTTATAGTAGGCTTCACAACTTGAGACACTATAACGAAAAGTATTCAGCATTAATTATGATTTTAGCCGGGCGTACATTCTCTAAGTTGTAGTTGAGATAAGCAACTGATCACTAAGAAAATACAGTATACTAACAGAAAATCTAAACTTGTCTATTGGCTACTAAACTCATAACAAACTATAATAAATTCATAGTTCTGTTCTTTTGACATACTCCGGCAGTAAGCGCCCCATCAGTTCTTCTTTTGGTGAATAATATCGAAGCTAAGTCTATTTTAACATCAAATTATAAAATAGGCCCTAGCAATAAAGAAAAATTTAATCAATCACTTGGCTAAATAAATTGAAAATCATTTAGATTATATAATTTATAGTCGTATCAAGACTTAACTTTTATTTTGATAAATGATTTACTAGTTAGACAAAAAATGAGCCACTTCATTGATTGACTCGTGAAATAAAAAAAAATGATAGCAAAAGATATTTTGCGAAAACACATATACATATTTTCAATTTTTCTAAAGTTAGCACAGATTAAGACGCAACCAAAATTTTTTTAGTATGCATAGCTGAAACTGCCGATGATTTTTCCTGATGCCAGCAAACTGCAATCATTTTTCTAGTATGTTGTGCGGACTCGCAACAGACTTCGCGCCAGTCACCTAATTAAGATCGAGCCAAGTTCCCACCACTTATATTATATATATATATATATACGTTATATATATATATATATATATATATATAATATTATATATAATATATATATATATATTAATATATATATACTATATATTATATATATATACTATATATATATATATACCGTTATATATATAATGATTATATATATATATATATATAATATATAGCTAATATATATATATAATATTATATTATATATAAAATATATATATATTATATATTATATATATATAGATAATATATAATATATATATATATATAATATATAGTATATAATATATATTATATATATATAATATATATATATATATATACTATATATATATTATATACTGTATACTATATATATATATATATAAAGTATAATATATATATA
>JABUQX010115713.1:15000-17500 GCA_015478945.1 Trachelipus rathkii | reverse complement strand
ATGGTAAGAGAATCTGGGACAAGATACAATACTGTTTGTATTGTTCGAAATCTGTTACGAATTTGAGAAAACATTTGTTCAGAATACACAAAAATGAAAATGGGGTACAGAGAATTTTATCTTTGCCGAAGGGATTACTCAATCGAAAAACTTTATTGGAAAAAATTCGAAATTTGGGTAACTACCACCATAACTGCGAGGTGATTAAACGTGGATATGGTGAAATTATACCTTGGAGATGCCCTTCAGATTATGTTTCTTATAAAATGTATGTGCCATGCCAATATTGCTTGGGTTTTTTCTTGAAAATAGATTTATGGAAACACGACAAGGGTTGCTTACATAAGAAGACAGATTTCAAGAAAAGCTCTAAAAAGCTGTTAAGACAGTCGTCTTACTTGCTGCCGACTCCAACAACAACTTCGATTGCTTTTTCAGAATCGGTTTTAAGACGTTTGAAAGAAGATGAATATAGTTTGATAATTAAGAACGATACATTGATAAAAAAATTTGGGGAAAAGCTGTACATGTCAACTCGTGATATTGATGACCCTCATATTTATATATCGCAAAAGTTGAGAGAGTTAGCAAGATTTTTAAAAGTTGCAAGAGAGGTTAATTCTTCTGTGAAAAACCTTTTCGATTGTATAGATCCTGGTACGTTTCGGTCAGTTATTCAAGCAGTTAAGGATGTTTCAGGCTATAATGTTGAAAGTAGTAAATTCGAAATTCCATCTTTAGCTTTAAAATTGGTACATAGCCTCAAAAAATGTGCTTTGATTAGTTCGGTAAGAGGTTATGAAGGGAAAGATGAAAGCCTTGTAGAGCGTAGCGAAAATTTCCTGAAACTAATGGAAATAGAATGGGTTTCAGAGTTCTCCTCAAATGGACATCGCACACTTGATAGGGGGAGGTGGAACAAACCTACAATCCTACCTTTGGCTGAAGACCTTCAAAAGCTTCAAAAGTACTTAAACCTAAATATGGAGGAACAGAAGAAGGCATTGCTTGAAAATTGTAACGTAGAATCATGGATTGCTCTCAGTAAGCTTGTGTTATCATCAGTTATTTTGTTTAATAGGAAAATAAGTGGAGAAGAAGTTTCAAAAATGAAACTAGTAGATTATAAGCAACTAAAGATAGGAGTGAGTTCATCAGATTTAGTTGAATCTTCACTCACTAGTATTGAAAAAGAGATATGCAAAACCTATGCAAGGATTGAAATAAAAGGGAAAAAAAGAAAAAAAGTTGCCGTTATTTTTACGCCAAAAATATTTGATTTGCTTCAAATATTAATGAACAGTAGAGAAACCGTAGGTGTAAATCCTGATAACATCTATCTCTTCCCATATACCTATGAAGGGGCAATGTCCCACATCAGAGGATGTAATTGCATTAGAAAGTTTTCAGTAGAATGTGGAGCAAAACAGCCTAATAATATAACTAGTACAAAGTTGCGAAAGCATATAGCAACATTTTCTCAGATTTTAAATTTGCAGGAAAACGAGTTAGATCAATTGGCAACTTTTATGGGTAATTATGTAAAAGTTCTTAGAGACTTTTATAGACTTCCGGATGATATTTATCAAATGGCGAAAGTTGGTAAGTTGCTTATAGCAATTGATGAAGGGAAATTCAACATGTTTAAGGGAAAAGCTCTGGATGAAATTGAATTAAATTTAGAGGAATGTGTGGAAGAAAATGAAGAAAAGAAGGAGCATGAAAATTTAGATAACAATACTACAACTGATGCTGTGGAGGGCATAGATATTTATGTCAATTGTGATGGAAAGCAGTCGGGTGAAAAGAGGAGTTGTGAAATCCTTAATGAAAATTTCAAAGTAAAAAAATTTAAATCTAGTGGGAGAGAACTTAAAAATGAAAATTTGTTAAGTAACAGAATAGACTTGGAGGAAAGTAACGAGAGCAACATTTCAAAGGACGGTAAAAAAAAAAAAATCAAGCGTAAGAATTTCGAAAGACATATATGGTCTGAAGAAGAAAAAGGAATTGTTGAACGAAGTTTCATCTACTTGTATCGCAAAAGGAAAATACCAGGGAAGTTTGAAATAAAGGAAATTCAGATAAAATATAATATTCTGGCCAAATTTAGATGGCAAAAGATAAAAGATCTCTGTCGACGGCAAATGGAAGAATATTTTAAAATTTAAAATATATATTTTATATATATATATATATTATATATATTATATATATATATATATATATATATATATATACTATATATATATAAAAATATATATATATATATATATATAATATATATAATATATATATATATATATATATATATATATATATATATATATATATTATAAAATCAAATGTGAGTTTCGAGATTTTAATTTGGCGAAATGTTTGAGTCAATTTTTCAGAGATTGTTTAGCCTACGCTATAATTAAAATATTATCTAGCGTGGTTTAAAAAGTTTTCAAAAAATATTTATTTTTGTTTTCTTTTATTTATTTTAAGTAACTGA
>JABUQX010115712.1:12500-19097 GCA_015478945.1 Trachelipus rathkii | reverse complement strand
GCCGCGATGCGCCCTCCGCACATAAGTCAGTTCGAACAACGCCACCGCAGCTCGACCCACCGCGCGACGATAAATATGATTATCAATGTAAACTATTCAAAGAATTTCTTTTCAATTATACTATGATCATTCATTTTTATTCATACTTAAAACATTTTTATTAAAAAACATTTTCGAGAACCTAAAACTGTAACTCATACAGACCTACTATTTAACACATATATTTATTAAACATTATTTTTTTACTTAATACTTTTTACTTAATACTTGTTAATTTATAAATTTTAAAATTGCATGTAAGAAGGAAAAAACCAGAGTGTCTGATATATAATCATTTATTTTTTACTACAATTGTACGAAATATTTATTAAAAACATAACTTACATACCTTAAAGCAGTAATTCAGTAAATCAGTAAAATCAATAGAGGTTACCTAACACCTAAGGGGGTTTAGTATGGTTTTGTTTTACTGTTTTTACTGATTTAACTCATTGTTTAAACTGCTTTTAACTCATAGTTTTTCTGCTTAACTCACATATTTATAACATTACATACCTTAAAGCAGTAAATCAGTAAATCAAATTACAGTGTTACCTAACACCTAAGGGTATTAGTATGCTTTTGTTTTACTGCTTTACTGCTTTAACTTCTGCTTTACTGCTTTAACCCTCACTGCTTACTGCTTTAACTCACATACATTACATACCTTAAAACAGTAAGTAAATCATTAAATCAATAGAGGTGTTACTAACACCTAAGGGATTAGTTATGCTTTTGTTTTACTGCTTTTACTGCTTTAACTTGTCTGCTTACTGCTTTAAATCACTGCCTTTACTGCTTGAACTCACATACATTACATACCTTAAAGCAGTAGTAAATCAGTAAATCAATAGAAGTGTTACCTAACACCTAAGGATTAGTATGCTTTGTTTTACTGCTTACTGCTTTAACTTTCTGCTTTACTGCTTTAACTTTCTGCTTTACTGTTTTAACTTTCTGCTTTACTGCTTAACTTTCTGCTTTACGCTGTTTAAACTTTCGCTTACTGCTTAACTATATGTTTTCCTTTTATATTTTTTATTTTGTTTTAATTTTTGTGTAATTTTCTGCTTTTATTTTATTTTTATTTATTTTTATTATTTTTATTATTTTTATTATTTTATTTTATTTTTATATTATTACTTAGCTGTTATTTACTTCTTGCCTATTGTTATTATTATTTAGAACAAACACATACACCCACACACCCCACACACACACAACAACACACACACCCACCCACACACCACACACACCACACACACCCCCCCACACACACAAACCACACACAACACACACACACACACTTACACATTTACACTTATACACACATTCACTATGACACTTATAACACACATTCACTATGGCACTTACATTTTACCCATAGACAGCTTACATTTACAGGTACATTCACAAATACATTGGATTTACTTACACACGCAGATTTACTTACACTCACCACAGATTTACTTAACTCACACACAGCATTTACTTACACTTCCACACAATTTACTTTACACACAACACACAACACACACACACACACACACACACGCACACTCACTTACACATATAACGTATAATTTATTAAAACATTTTATGTTTTAATTAAAACACGTACATTTATATTACTCATTCAAATATAACTAAACATTATTTCAAAGTTTCTTAAAATTCTCTAAAAATCAATCAATATCTTGCACCGATAATTAATTTACGTTTCATACTTTTTGTTTTAAAAATTTTAATAGGATTCATTTTCTTGAGGTAACTACTTCTAAATATTGTGAAATTTTATTAAAAACCTAGAATGCGCTTCCCTTCCCGCAAATAAAATCAGTAAATCACTAATACCAGCCCTAGCGCCCCTCTACATCAAGCTATGCCACGTTTTGTTCTATTGATTACTGCTTTACATCATCTTTAGCCATCTAATAAGTATAAAAATAACAAATAAGTCTCTTGCTAACATAACATGTATTTTATTAAAATCATTCTAAGTTTTATTTTTTAAAAATAACAATTATTCACTTAACATTTAAATTATTCACTCGATGTTAACTAAAAATCTTCAAATTTTTTTAAATAATGCGGGTTTCTTATTATTATTATTATGTATATATGTACATTGACAATCCATCACGAGAAAACACAACAACCCCCACTCCTTACAGATACAAAACTGACCTCTCTCTGTAAAATGTGTTGTAGGATAATCCTTTTTGTACCCGGGGCGATTTAGGCCTAATTCCAGGTCAAAATTTATTTCAAACTGACCTTTTTCTGTAAAAATGTGGTTTGCACATAACTACGTTAGGCCTAAATTTAGCCTAAATTTAGGATAAGCCTTTTTGTCGACGGTCTAATTTAATCCTAGAGAGGATACATATTTTAATTCCAGTATAGACAAGATATCATTGTTATTATTATTTAAAATATATTTCAAACTGAAACATGCTGAATCGGTAAGATCCTTTAAGCAGTAAGAAGGAAATGTTTTCCTTATTTGTGATTGGTCGGAGTAGTTTTCCCTAGTTCATAAGCTAACCACCAGGCGCTCAGCATGAGCCACCCGCAAGGCAGCCAACCCCGCACCCGCTAGAGCGCCCGCTGCGACAACGGCGCCGAGCGCGCAGCCGTGGCGGCGCATCGTCCGAAGTGCGCGCCCGCGCGGCGCGCCCGCCAGCGCAATATTTCCGCGTAACTGCCGAACACATACACACACACACCACACACACACAGCACACACACAACACAACACACAACAACACACAACACACACGCACACGCACTTACACATATAACGTATAATTTATTAAAACATTTTATTTTTATTTTATTATTATACTTAGTGTTATTTACTTCATGCCTATTGTTATTATTATTTAGAACACACATACACACCACACACTCACACACCCACACACACACACACACACACACACACACACACACACACACCACATCACTTACACATATAACGTATAATTTATTAAAAACATTTTATTTTAATTTTTATTTTATTATTATACTTAGTGTATTTACTTTCATGCCTAATGTTATTATTATTTAGAACACACACACACACCACACATACACCACACACACAACATACAAACTACACTACGCACTCACACACTCGATATTTGATGCCTCAACTTTGATGCCTCAGCTTTGATGCCTCAACTTTTATGCCTCATTTTGATGCCTCAACTTGATGCCTCAGCTTTGATGCCTCAATTTAATAACTTGGCTTTGGTACCTCAGCTTTGGTGGCTTCATCTTATGACTCAATCTTTGATGGCATCATCTTTGATACCACCTATATTATTGATTCATCTTATAAGCAGTTTAACACTTACCATTAGACACTTACACTTACAACTTATACCACACATACACTATGTCTCTTATTCACACATACGCACATACGCATAGACACTTACGCTCCCCCATAGACACTTACCCTCACACACACACACAAATATATAATATATATAGTTATATACTATATATATATAATATATATATATATATATATATATATATATATATTATATATAATATATATATATTATATATATATATATATAATATATATATATATAATATATAATTATATATATATACTATATATATATAATATATGAAATATTGAAATACGACTAATTGACATGCGGGCGCACGCGGCGGGCGGAAAATATTGCGCCTGCGGCGCCCGCGGCGGGCGGGAGCGCGGAAATATCGCGCCTGCGGGCGCACGCGGCGCGCGGGAACGCGGAGCGGGACGCACCAGCGGGTGCGGGTTGGCTGCCTTTGCGGGTGGGGCTCATGTGAGCCCTGGGGGTTAGCTTATGAGCTAGGGGAAAACTACCCACCAATCACAAGTAAGGAAAACATTCCCTTTTTACCTGCTTAAAGGATTTTACCGATCCAGCATGTTTCATGTTTGAAATATATTTATAAAATAATAATAACAATGATCTTGTCTATACTAGGAATTACCTTTTGACCGTATTAGGCTTAAAGCAGTACGTGGTATAAAAAGCTATATCCTAAATTTAGGCCTCAATTTAGGGGCTAACGTAGTTATTGCACCACATTTTACAGAAAAAAGGTCAGTTTGAATATATTTTGACCTGAAATTAGGCTTAAATCGCCCCGCGATACAAAAAAGGATTTATTTCAACACTTTTTACAGAGAGAGGTCAGTTTCGTAACTGTAAGGAGTGCGGGTTGTTGTGTGTTTTCTCGTGTATGGAGTGTCAATTGTACATATATAATAATAATAATAATAAAGAAAACCCGAATTATTTAAAAAACTTTGAAATATTTTTAGTTAACATCGTGCGAATAATATAAATGTAAGTGAATAATTGTTATTTTTAAATAAAAAACTAGAATGATTTTAATAAAATACATTTTATGTTAGCAGAGAAAACTATTTTGTTATTTTTATTAACTTATTTACATGCTAAGATGATGTAAAGCATAGTCAAGTAGAACAAAAAACGTGGCAGTAGCTTATGTTTAGAGGCGGCCTAGGGCTGGCTTACTGCATTTTACTGGATTATTGCTTAAGTTACGTAAAATATATGTTTTTTAATAAAATTCATAAAATTTTAGTAAAAGTTATTTTAAAAAAAACTGATAGTTATTAAAATTTATAAACAAAAAGTATAAACAGTTAATAATAAATTCTTTGTTTAAAGATAATGATTTGATTTATTATAGAAGTTTTAAAAAACTTTTGAAATAATTTTTAATAATCTCAAAAGAATAATTGAATTAGGGGATAATTAAAACATTAAAATGTTTTAATAAATTATACGTTATATGTGAAGTGAGTGTGCGTATGTGTGTGTGTGTGTGTGGTGTGTGTTGTGTGTGTGTGTAATTAAATCTGTGTGAGTGTAAGTAATCTGTGGTTGAGTGTAAGTAAATCTGTGTGAGTGTAAGTAAATCTGCGTGTGTAAATTGACTGTGTGTGTGTGAGTGTAAGTGATTAAATGTAAGCTGTCTATGGGTAAATGGTAGTGCCATAGCTGAATGTGTGTATAAGGTGTCATAGTGAATGTGTGTATAAGTGAAAGTGTTAGTGTGTGGGTGTGTGTGTGTGAGTGTGTGTGTTTAAATGTGTGCGGGTGTGTGTGTGTGGGTTGGGTGTGTGTGTGTGTGTGTGTGTCGGTGTGTGGGTTGTAATGGTGTTCTTAAAATTAATAATTAACAATGGCATGAAGTATAATAACCACTAAGTATTAATAATAAAAATTAAAATAAAATAATAAAAATAATAAAAATAAGAAAGAAATAATAAAAAAAAATAAAAAATAAAATAAAAAGTATAAAACAAAAATAAAAAGATATAAAGGAAAACATAATGAGTTAAAGCAGTTAAAGAGAAGTTTAAAACAGTAAAGCCAGAAAGTAAAGCAGTAAAGCAGAATAAAAACAGTAAAGCAGAAAGTTTAAGCAGTAAAGCAGAAAGCTTAAAGCAGTAAAGCAGTAAAACAAAAGCATACTTAATCCTTAGGTGTTAGGTAACACGTCTATTGATTTACTGATTTACTGCTTTAGGTATGTTTAATGTATGTGAGTTTTAAAGCAGAAAGCAGTGAGTTAACAGCACATTAAAGCAGAAAGTTAAAGCAGGTAAAGCAGTAAAACAAAAGCATACTAATCCCTTAGGTGTTAGGTAACACCTCTATTGATTTACTGATTTACTGCTTTAAGGTATGTAATGTATGTGAGTTAAAGCAGTTAAAGCAGTGAGTTAAAGCAGTAAGCAGAAAGTTAAAGCAGTAAAGCAGTAAACAAAAGCATACTAATCCCCACTTAGGTGTTAGTAACACCTCTATTGCATTACTGATTTACTGCCTTTAAGGTATTGAATGTATGAGTGAGTTTTAAAGCAGTAAAGCAGTGAGTAAAAGCAGTAAAGCAGAAAGTTTT
This sequence comes from Trachelipus rathkii, assembly GCA_015478945.1. Lineage (NCBI taxonomy): Eukaryota > Metazoa > Arthropoda > Malacostraca > Isopoda > Trachelipodidae > Trachelipus > Trachelipus rathkii. The sequence goes on along the minus strand of JABUQX010115712.1, from coordinate 13,106 downwards.
TAAAGCAGTAAAGCAGTAAAACAAAAAGCATACTCCCCCCTTAGTGTTAGGTAACACCTCTATTGGATTTACTGATTTACGCTTTCACTGTATCTTTCGCGTCTCGTATGCTGAGTAAAGCAGAAAACATATGAGTTAAAGCAGTAAAACATCTGAGTTAAAATCAGTAAAACAGTAAAACAAAGACCTCCCCCCTTAGTGTTAGGTAACACCTCTATTGTTTACTGATTTACTGCTTTAAGGTATGAAAAGTTTATGTTTAAAAATATTTCGTACAATTGTAGTAAAATAAAATGATTATATATCAGACACTCTGGATTTTTTCTTCTTACATGCAATTTTTAAAATTTTATAAATTAAAAAGTATTAAGTAAAAAGTATTAAGTAAAAAATAATGTTAATAAATATATGTGTTAAATAATAGGTCTGTAATGAGTTACAGTTTTAGGTTCGCGAAAATGTTTTTAATAAAAATGTTTAAGTATGAAATAAAAATGAATGACTCATAGTATACTTGAAAAGAAATTCTTTGAATAGTTTACATTGATATCATATTTATCGTTCGCGCGGTGGGTCGCACCTGCGGGTGCGGTGTTCGACTGACTT
>JABUQX010115712.1:0-7500 GCA_015478945.1 Trachelipus rathkii | reverse complement strand
TATAGTATATATATATATATATATATATATATATATATATATATATATATATATATTTATATATATATATATATATTATTATATATGTGTATATATAGTATATATATATATATATCTATATATAATATATATATATATATATATATATTAATCTTAATAATATCATATAATATATAATATATATAGTATATATAATATATATATATATATATATAATAATATATATATATATATATATATATATATCTTGTCCTTGACTGAAAGTCAGTTGCTATGGAAATTTGACATCAAATGCTACTCAGTTCTCTCCTTCCGTCTCTATTCTCAATTTTCAGCCAAAGGCGGTTGCTGTGCAATTTGAGTATTCCTGTGAAACTACAACTAAGTTCACTTATTTTGGTTATTTATCTCCTAACTGTACTGACTCTCATAAATTCATCGACAATCTAAATTGCCAAACATGACTAACCTTGTGTTAAATTTTAAACCTTCTGATTATACTGTTATCCTTTTACCACCTTTGAAATTCTCCAATTCCTTATATATGTGTCTTTTCTATTATTTCAAGGGATCGGCAAGTAAGGCCCTTGCTTGTGAGGAGGAAAGTTTTTGAATTTGGGTTTGCAAACTGGTTTGACTTGCTGTCGAGTTTCTTTGATTTCCCTTTAAATGATTACTGCTTTGGCGGGAGGTGTCACCATACCGTGGTGCCACTCTGAATTCACAGAGCTAATAATGAGAGGGATTCTCACTGCCATGAAGGTGTACATTTCATTCTCTTTCCCTTTAACTAAAACTCGTAAATCTTTTTTCAGGTAGCTTTCTCTGTACAGGAATCACTGTCGTCTCCAAACCTCAGAATCTCGAGCGTCATATATTTAATCCAGGAAACGGGCTAAATCGATACTGGAAAACACCAAGATTGTATTATTGTAGAAATTGTATTATTCTTTTTGGTTTCGTTTCCTCATGCTCTTCTGTCAACTCCAACTTTGTATCTTCCTCTAGTTTCTTACGACGGAATCACAGTTGTCTTATCTTTGGATAAAGCTAAGCTTGTTGCTCAAACTACTGCCTCTAATTCCATTCTCGACTCTTTTGTTTGTCATTTCTCATTCTCTACCTCTCCTCTACGCATTTATGGGTAATGTTGTAATTTCTTATAAAAACTTGTTTTTTTATCTCATTGAACTTGATAATAAAAATACGTATGGTCCTGACGGTATTACCTGTTGTTCTTAAAATCTGTGACTTTGAGCTTATACCACACTATGATAAGCTAGTTCCTCTATGACCATCAACTTCAACCTCTCCTTTTTTTTTGCTGGAAGGACCCTTCTCAGCTATATCACTAGCCTCCTTTTACTGTAACTTCTATACTTTTCATAGTTTTCAAATCTATCCTTAACGGAGGATAAAGAAAAGAATTAAATTTTCCAATCTTATCTCTGGCCGCCAATATGGCTTACGTAAAAAACGCTTCACCAAATACCTATTTTCCTTTCTCTTTGATTTTTGGTCCTCTATTCGGCACTTTGGTGAATCCTTTATTGTAACACTGGACATATCGAAAACATTTGTTAGCGTACTGGTATGGCACAAATATATGTTCTAAACTTTTCTCTTTCGATATCTATCCTTCTACTTGTTGCTTATTTGCGACTTCCTTTCCAGTAGTTTTATAGCAGATGTTGTAGACGGTCACCAATTATCCTTTAAATTTGCTAATACTGGTGCTATTCAGGGTTCTGTCCTATCCTCAACATTTTTCTATTATTCTTTGATGGCCTTCTCTTAAGTACATCATCATTTATAAATTCCTCTGCTAACGACTCCACCCTTTGATACTACTTTTATTATGAAAGATGCCCACCACCCAACTTCAAATAACTGATGCTATTAGGTTGGCCTTTTCGCAAGTAATATCTGATCTTTTTCAAATTTCTAACTGTGGTAGAGAAAATATAGTCGTTTTCAGTCTCAAAAAACTCAGCTCTTTCATCTTTCTACTCAACATAATTTTTGACCCAAGTATCACATCTACTTAGAAAATAAAAAATCACTGCTTCGTATGTCCTAAATGTTCTCGGCATTTATTTTTTCTTTTAATCTTTCTTGGAAGGATAACATTATTTCCCTTTATAAACAAGCTTCTTAAAGAGGATGTTCTCATGAGTATTTGAAAAATTTTCACACCATCCCAGCTGCTTGCTTTTTATATGGATGCAGTGACTATGCCTCACACTTCTGGAGTAGAGAGCGCTTAACTTGTCAACTATTTCACTTTCAGTAGTTCACTCCAATCTCTGACTTCGATTTGTTGCTTTACACTCTTCTGAATTCTCTAGTCCGAAACTTAATTCACTATGCGGAACTCCTGTGGCAACAAAATTTCACTCATTATTATTACTTTGTACAAATTTCCGACACCATACATAACCGATATGTATAATCTTAGATGTACTCCAATGAAAAGGCTGAAAAAACATTCTTTAGCGACTTTCAAAACTCTTCTACAAGCACACTATTCGGTTTATATTATTTGGTTCATAAATTGTCCCTGAATATTGATTGATTTCTCTAAGACTGGTGGAATTCAGTATGACTCTCTCTCTCTCTCTCTCTCTCTCTCTCCTCTCTCTCTCTCTCTCTCTCTCTCTCTCTCTCTTCTTATATATATGAAAGATAAGAGCAATTGTTGTTAAGTTGCATATTATATATATATATATATATGGTTATATATATATACAGCAGCATATAGGCATATATATATATATAGCAGCAGCAGGCAGGTATATATATATATATATATATAGGACCTTTATTAAAACCACATCCCTCAAAAATACTTATGCTAATAATGTAAGTAAAACTGTGAAATAAATGCATTTTAAGATTCTGAATTTGCAATAATATTAAAGAAATGTAAAAAGAAATATTTGTTGTTTCTTGAGCGTCACTCTGAAGGCATATGAAAATAAATAAGCATTCTTAATATGTACATGGTGAATTATATATAGTATGAGAGTATATATATGTTAGTTGGTTAGTTTATATATGTTGCTGCTATATATATATATATAGAGCAGCAGGTTGGTATATATATATATATATATATATATATATATAGATGGTCAGATTTTTTTAATACCACAGTATGTAACTAGGGACCGGCAGCTCCTACAGTAAAAACAAATTATATATTTCGAATCAGCTAAAAATCAAAGGTGGGATTTTCAACTTTTATTTTTATTTATTTTTTTTTTTTTTTTTTGCCTATTCATCGAAAAATATTTTAAAAATTTTTTCCCATTTAGGGGGCCTGAGCCGACGGGGGACAGAGGGGGACGTTTCATACCCCGAGGGATGGTCGGAGGAACCCCTGCGACACCCAAAGACCAAAGAGCGGGGTCTGGAGACCTTCTCGGGGGATTAGTCCCTCCCGTCGTCCACCGGAGGCCGAGAGAGATCAACTCCCCTGCCATCTTTGTGGTTTATTCTATGGTATTCCTTTAGTTAAAGTAAATACCAAAAGTGTTTTTGGAAGTAAAATTATTCTTTTTTTTAACTAAAGGAATACCATAGGGTAAAACCGCAAAGATAGGAGGAGTCGGGTCTTCGGCTCCTGATTCTGCACGGGGGGACTAACCCCTCCGGGGGATGGTCTCTGGAACCCCCGCTCTGTGGTATTTGGGTGTCGTGGGTTCCTCCAATCCATTCCGGGGTATGAAACGTCTCCCCCTCTGTCCCCCCGTCGGCTCGAGCCCCCCCAAAAAAAAAGCTGCCGGTCCCTAGTTACATACTGTGAGCATTAAAAAATCGACCATCTATATATATATATAGCAGCATAGCAAGAAGGGCAAGGCAGTATATAAGAAGAGTTATATATATGTTACATGAAAGAGCAGTTAGCATATGCTACATATATATAAGTTAAGTATATATGTATATATATTATATATATATATATAGCAAAGAAAGAATGTAAGTTGGTTATTGTTATATATATATATATATATATAGTTAATCACTCATTAGTGGACACAAATAATAAATATTTAAGTCGAAATAAACTGTAATTAAAATAAAAATTAATTTAAAAATAAATCAATTTGAAGCTCGAAATGAGAAAGTAAGTTCTTTTTATAGCAAATCAAATTTTTAATTTTTCTTTACCTTAAATAAAAATCATTGCATTTGTAACCCTCTCCAATACTAAATTATTTTGAGGGATGTGGTCTACAAAAGTCCCTATATATATATATATATATATAAGATAGCAAAGAGTATATATAAGGTTATACATAAGGCTGGAGTTGGTGCAAAGCTATATACAGGTAAAGAGCAGGTGCTGCTGCTACTGGCTGCTGGGTTGCTGGCTGCTGGCTGTTGCTACTATATATGTTATGGCAGTAAACAGTGTTGGCTATGGCTGGCTGCTGGCTACTGGTTGGCTGGCGTTGCGCAGCAGCAGCAGCAGCGCGCTGGCTGGCTGCAGCGCTGCTGGCAGCAGTTGGCGTTGCGCTGGCGGCTGCTGGCTGGCTGGCTGGGCTGGCTGGGCATATACATATATGGCTATGCATATATAAGGTTAAGGCTAGCAGCAGGCTGCTGCTGGCATATATGGGCTACATAACATAGCTGGCATGGCTGGTTGCTGGGCTGGCTGGGCGCTGCTGTTGCTGGCTAAGCTGGCTAAGGCTATGCTATACTGTTACAGCAGTATATAGCGCATAGCATGTTATGCTAAGGCTAATAGCAGTTGTTGTTGTTGTTAGAGCATTTTAAAAGATAGCAGCAGTATATCTATCTCTTCATTTGAAGAAATATATATAAATATATAAGGTATATATATATAAATATATATATATATATATATATATATATATATATATATATCTGGGTAACGTCTCGTTTTTTTACTATTTTTGGAGAAGTTTTATTCTTAATGAAAAAGTAAAAATTACCTTATAAAAGATTAAAAAAAAAAAAAAAGATTCAATATTTATGGTGTGAAGTTCTCTAAAAATTTTGTTCTTTACCTTTTTATTTTTTATTATTTTAAGTGTTTTTAAACAATTTTTTAATCATTTTAATCAATTAAGATTGATAATAAAATTCTCTCTCTCTCTCTCTCTCTCTCTCTCTCTCTCTCTCTCTCTCTCTCTCTCTCTCTCTCTCTCTCTCTCTCTCTCTCTCTCTTAATACCCTTAATTTTAATTTTAAATATAGTAGGATAGGCTTTGTTAACTTAGGTTAGGTTAGGTTAAGCTAAGTTAGGTTAATATGGTTAGCAAAAATTATAAATTTTTTTAAAATTTTCATTTATTTAATAGTTTCGTGCTAAAGCGATTCTTATTAATCCAACACGCAATGATGCGCATATATATATATATATATATATATATATATATATATATATCTCTCGATAGATACATATTTTTATAATTTAAAAGGTTAGTGAAGGAGAGAAAAGAAAGTGTAGAGGTCATATTTAGATACATTTATATATATATATATGTTATAAGCAGGCAGTTATATATATATATATATATATATATATATATATATAGGTCAGCCTCCCGAAAGCAACATGCATTTAACAAAAAAACTATAACAGCTACAGGAAAATAAATAAAATTTTATTTATCAGGAGACATTTTTATCCATGAAATAAAAAAAAAAATAATAATAACGCTTTTGAAAAATTTAAAATTGTTAAAAATGTTGGAAAATCCGTATGATAATGAGAAAAAGAACGAAGGGCTCCATCGCTTTGAGAGAACTTCAAAGATGGCAAATGTCGATTTTATTTTGTAGTTAAATTATTTTTTCATTAGTTATTTATTGACTTAACTAAAAACTAAATAAATACCATAGACTAAATGCACGGCAGGGTGGCTTCTATGAATAGCAGACCGCTCACTGAAGCTCTTGCTCCAAATGTGCGCTGCATGCCGTGTAAAAACTTAATTGCAGCGCGCGAGTAAGTTGTATATGTATATAATGTAAATATAATTATAGACATTATCGTGCTATAGATTAAACTTTAATACAAATCTTTGAGAAAATTTGTAAAAAATCCATCAAATAAAATAATTCTCAGATAGCATTACCAACCATTCTGATTCTATTTTTTTTATTGCTCCCTGGTTTAATAAAGGGCATATATATATATATATATATATATATATATATATATTACAGCAGCATAGAATATATATACAAGTTATAAGATATAGCTGCTGGTTATAATATAGCAAGATAGCAAGGAGCAGCTGGTGCTGCTGGTGCATATAAGCGTTATATAGTATAAGGCTATTTATAAGTTATAAGTTGTTGGAAGGTTATATAAAAGGTATATATATATATATATATAGTTGGTATATATGGTCAGCATCCCGAAAAGGCCAGGCATGTAACTAAAAAACTATAACAGGTACACGAAAATAAATATCATTTTTTTAATCAGGAGAGTAGTAGGAGAGTCATATTGGACCTAAAATTTGGCCTTGATTTTCCCGCCCCTTTTTGACCTTGCCTGACCTTGACCGCCCTTGACCTTGACCCCCTGACTTTTTTTGGGCCGAATTTTTTCGACCATGGGTCATTTTTTGCCCACGGTATTTTTTGGCAACCCTAATTTTTTGGCAAACCTAATTTTTTGGCAACCCTAATTTTTAGCGCCCTTTCGAAGAAAGGGCGCGCTAAACGCAACCGTTGTACGTACCCCACCCTAATTTTTTTCGACCATGGGTCATTTTTTGCCTACGGTAATTTTAGGTGTTTCATTTAGGGGCTTAGCCCTTTTTTGATGTCTTAACCTTGATCCTGGGCCCCCGCAGGTGCGACCCGCCAGCCCGCCCGCCAGCCCGCCGCGTTTTCCCGCCCGGCGCGTTTCCCATCCCACCTGAACCGTAGGTTCACATCCGCCCACCTTATGTCCCATCCCTCCTTGTGTCCCGTCCCGCCACCCATCTGCACACACACACAGCCACCCACACACACACACACACCTGTGCCCACATGGTCATGACTCACGATTTTTCATCTGTTCTTAACCTTCCTTACCACCTCAAGCCTTATCGTCTTTATATGTTCGAGTTCCCCATCGGTCATAAATCAAAATAGAACTCGACCTCTCACCACCAAGGCAAATCACTGACCTTTTACCCACACGTCTAGCGCTATGATTTAGGAGAATATATAATTTAATTTTCAGGTATAGATACGCGAAACCGTAAAAGTCCAGTAATAATATTATTATTAATAATAATAATAATAATAATAATAATAATAATAATAATAATAATAATAATAATAATAATAATAATAATAATAATAATAATAATAATAATAATAATAATTAATAATAATAATAATAATAATAATAATCAATAATTTATATATATATATATATATATATACTATATATATATAAGGTTGGAGCAGCAGCAGCAGTTAGTATATATATATATATATATATATATATATATATGA
>JABUQX010115711.1:67500-72500 GCA_015478945.1 Trachelipus rathkii | reverse complement strand
AAGGAGTAGAAGGTGTCGGAAGAATTGATAGCATGAAGAAGAATGAACGCATTAGAGAGTTGTTTAGCTGAGGTGGCTGCAGCCCAGCCCAGCCCAGCCCAGCCCAGCCCAGCTCCCACCCACCCCAAATTTTGGGGCTCCAAATATTTACAATCAAGTGATCATGAAAATGATATGAAATATGAAGTATAATTTAAATTTTTTTATTAAATATTAAGCTTTCTTTATTTATATATATATATATATATATATATATATATATATATATATATATATATATATATATATATATATATATATATATATATATATATATATATATATATATATATATATATGCTATATATATATATATATATATATATATATATATATATATATATACTATGCTCTATATATATATATATATGGTCAGCGTTTCCATTAGCCGTCATATGTATTAAAACTATTAATGCTACAGTAAAACCGGAATACATTTTTGGAATCAGCGTAAAGAGTTAGTACTGAAACACTTTTAAAAAAATAAAAAAAAGCGATTTTTAAAAAAGTTAATAAAATGTAGAAGAGTAATTTTAAACTTATTTTAATTAACGTAACCTTACGTTGCCCTTTAAATAATGGGTGGTGTTTAAAACTAAAGAATACCCAAGGGTATACCGCCCCGATGGCAGGAGTCGGGGTCTCTCCGTCCAGGGAACTACGGGGTAGGATTATTTCACCCCCCCCTCCGGGAGGGTCTCCGGAACCCCCGCTCTTTGGTATTTGGGTGTCGCAGGTTTCCTCCGCCCTCCCCTACAGGGTTATGGAAAACATCCCCTATGTTCCTACGTCGGCTCGAGCCCTCTGGTGTGCCGTATATATATATATATATATATATATAACATATATATATATATAATATATATATATATAACATATATATACTTCTTATATATAATATATATATGTATATATATATATATACTATATATATATGTATATATATATATATATATATTTATATATATATATATATATATATATATATATATATATATAATAATATAATATATATATATATAATATATATACTGTAATATATATATATATATAACATAACATATATATGAGCTATATATATATATATATATATATATATATATATATATATATATATATAAATAATAATATATATATATATATATATATATATATATATATATATATAATATATATATATATAATATATATATATATATATATATAGGACCTCTTCTGTTTACGACTTCGTCAGTTTTGATTTTTGTTTTTAATATGTTTCTGGTATGTAGTCCAAATAATCCAAGATTTAAGTGGTAACGGACGATTCAAAAATATATAGGACCAATTACGTTTTACAACTCCGTCAATTTTATTTTTTTTATTTTTTTTTTTTTTTTTTATAGGAATACCCAGGGTAAACCGCAAGATGGCAGGAGTCAGGGTCTCTCGGCCTTCCGGGGAACAACAGGGTAGGACTATCCCCCCTCCGTTGAGGGTCTCCGGAACCCCGCTCTTTGGTATTTGGGTGTCGCGGGGTTCCTCCGCCCCTCCCCCTACGGGGGTATGGAAAACGTCCCCCGTTTTTTTTAGTAATTTTTTTTTTTTTAATAAGCCTTATACGCTGATTCCAAATATGTAATTGGTTTTTCTGTAAGTGTCGTACTTTTTGAGATATTTAATTTATGAAAAAAATGTTTTTTTTTACTTTTGTGTAATAAGCTTCATACGCTGATTCTAAATATGCTATTAGTTTTCTTGTACGTGTCGTACTTTCAGGATGTTTTCATTTTTAAAACAATATTTAACAAAAATGTGATTTTTAAATTATTTAAAAATACTTCGAACTTTTGAATCATGTCCGTTACCACTGAAATTCATTGTTGGTATCATATAGTAGCAATATATTAAAAAAAAAAAAAAAATTAAAACTGACGGAGTCGTAAAACAGAATAGGACCTATATATATATATATATATATATATATATATATATATATATTTTTTTTTTTTTGTACGTATATAACTCTATATATATATATATATATATATATATTTATATATATATATATATATATATATATATATATATATATATATATATAAGTTTTTATTTTGTGTACGTGAAAAAGATTTTGCGATTCAGACCCCGTTACAAATTTCTGACCCCGTTATAATGAACTGTTTTTAGAGATTGCAGATTTTTTGATAGAATTTATCATTTAACACGAACATATTAATTGTTATTTATTACTTATTTATTACATTTATTATACTTAAATAATACGTTTCAGGGCTAACATTTTACGCTGATTCCGAAAATGTATTCCTTTTTACTGTAGTATTAATAGTTTTTAAGATACATATGACGGACAAAAAGTTAAAATCATATACTTAATAATAATAATAACATATATATATATATATATATATATATATATATATATATATATATATATATATATATGCTATATATAAAAATATATACGCTTTCTATTATATATATATATATTATATATATATGAGCCATTCTTTCTGGTTTCATAATTGTTGTATGAAATTTAAAGCAATTTTGAACTATTATTTTAATTAAAATATTGTTTGTTTAGATTAGGACGAGATATATATATATATATATATATATATATATATATATATATATATATATATATATATATATATATATATATATATATATATAATATACAATATATATATATATATATATATATATATATATATATATAATAATATAATATATATATATACATATATATATATATATATATATATATATATATATTCTTCTTCTTTATATATATATATATATATATATATATATATATAACATATATATATGTATATATATATATATATATATATATATATATATATATAATAACTAACATATATATATCTATATATATACTATATATATATATCTCATAATATATATATATATATAAAAACTATTACAAATGAAGCAGAGAAGTGCCAGGCCAGCATCTCAGTTTAACATTAGATAGTTTTGTTTCAATTTTTTTCTGGGCTGGCAGTACAATAAGTGCTGGCTCAATCTCTCATTTTGAAGATTATATTACGGTACCTAATCCTACATGTAGAATGAATAAAAATTCAACGACTTATTGGATCTCAATATATTGAGCGACAAAAAAAAATAAAAATAAAAAATAAAGAATCGAGAAAAACTGCTCAGAAAAGTTTTACTCTTAGACATATTTTTAAGATCGTCTGAAAAATCAAATGAACATTCAAGTACATTAGAGTTAGACCGTTCAAGTGAAAGCTTCCAAGTGTTATCCATCAACTTCCTTAAGTTAACCTTCTGACAATTTACAATGCTCTTCTATGATTCTGATATAGGAGTCATAAGTGGCGGGCCAAACGTTGATCGAACTGGAAAAGACAGATCTTGTTTGACATTGATTTATAGGGGTGTCAAATGATATATCCCAAGTGGAACAGTTTTCATTGTGCCTCAGATATATTACAAAATCCAAGTCTTTTGCTATAACAAAGGACTTTCTTTCATTTGTTCCTGTTAAGGACGTCAATAATTTAGCTAAGCTGAGAGGTCAGGACTATAATGGAGCCTCGTCCATGAGAAGTGATTCAAGGGTGTTCAAGCAATTTTAAAAAAATCCTTTCCCAAAGCAATCTACACTCACTGTAAGTCCTTGTTTAAATTTGTACATCTTTAAACATTTAAAGTTCAGATTGTATGAAATGCGATGGGTGTAATATCAGAGACGTGGACCTTTTTTCAAGCCAGGGTAAAGGGCACCTCCTTTTAAAGAAAAAAAATTGGAGAATTGAAACAAGATTGTGAGAATACGAGAATGAAAATGCTCTGTGAAACAAAGTGGTGCGATAGGCATTAGGCTGTGCTGCTTTTAAGGAAATTCTTATATAGCAGAGGGTTATTAATTTTAAATAATATACTAACGCCATCATTCATTCCAGCTCTGGTAGTACCTTCAAATTTGTTGGGGTGACATACAATCTTTCATAATATCTTCAAGCTAAACATCGATCTATGTATTCTGATGAACAATAACACTACAGAAAAAAACTTTTTATCATTCAGAAAAGGTTGACTTTGATTTCAGGAAATGTTCAATCTTTGACTGGACCTGGCAGCTCATATGAATATCAAAATGATGCCAAGAACAGTTGATTTTCAAGTATCAGTAATATCTTTCCTCAGGCCTGGATACCATTATCAAACTATGGTTTTTATTAACATTCGGGGACATGATCATCTTCAACGGCGAAGGTGGTAATCGCTTGGACTTACGTGCCATCTGCTAGTGCTTATTCCAGCCAACTGTGACGTTTCATTTGACAAAGTTCAATCAGTATTGATTTTATACAGAACGACATACTGATTTTACAATATGAAGTCTTCTAGGAAATTAGAATTATTAAGACAAAAGTAAGAGGATCTCAAGAAAACTCATAAGTGCCCTCACTTGGATTTGGCAGGGCCATGAAAACACATTCCCAAATATAAACATATTGTAGAAAGCTACTTATGTCTTCCTGTTACAGCAACTTCAGTTGAGCAGTTTTCTAAACTGAAATTAGTCAAAAAATATTTGGGAGACATAACTCAGGTGAAAATAGTTCAGATAGTTTGTTCTCTTTATTCAACAGACAGCTTTTTGAAATCACCAACTAATAAAGTCATTATTAGCTGCTCCCAGGAATCTTCCGTTTTGACTTGTTCTGCAAGTCAAAACACAAAAATTTAAACTATTTTGATATTGTTTTATTATTATTTCATTCTACAACCCCAGCAATGTCATTAAAAAGAAACCTACAACGGTTTCAAGAACTAAAATTGAAAGGATAAAAGAAAAAATAGATTAACTTTAAGTAGGGGTTTCGATAAACAAGAAATATAGAAGTTATTAACAACGTTAAATAATATTGATAAAACCAAAATTTTGGGATGCTATA
>JABUQX010115711.1:57500-65000 GCA_015478945.1 Trachelipus rathkii | reverse complement strand
TAATATATATTATATATATATATATATAAATATATATATATAATATATAATTATCTTTTATATGTATATATATATATATATATATATATGTAACATATATATATATATATATATAATATATATCTTCATATATATCATAATAATATATATATATATATATATATTCATTACATTTGTTGTTGTTTATTTATTTATTGTTTAGGAAGAGAGAGAGAGAGAGAGAGAGAGAGGAGAGCAAACAGGTTACATTATAACGTCTTTTTAGAAGTTAAGTACTCAAAATGATCGGAAACTTTTGAGACCCTGTTTTGCAACAGCGAATAAATCAACCATGACATCATAAACCTCTCATGATAGTCCCTTTTCTCTCTATAAACTCACAGGATATAATCTTTGGGAATTCTGGCATATATATATATATATATATATATATATATATATATATATATATATATATATATATATATATATATATATATATATATATATATATATATATATATATATATATATAACATATGTTTATATATATATTTATATATATATATAATCAGAGTGGATGGTGATTTTCTATCACGGATCTCAGATCGACGGATAAATAAAAATGCTATCTATGGTTCTGGACATGACTCTGAGTTTTGAGTCTTGTGCCTCTTCATATACATATCTCTTTTATTCTTTATATATATATATATATATATATATATATATATATATATATATATATATATATATATATATATCTAATGTTATGATTGGGACGTGGATTCAACTCTTACAATCTCTAGCCTCACCCATTGGAGAAAAGGATATATAATAATGCTTTGAAAGTGTAATTCTCAATTATGCTTTAAGCTAAAATACTCGACCCTTTAGGGAGAGTTTGCTTCTCTTTCTTGTGCAATGATACTCTACCTGCTGGAAGACACTCACTAGCTACACTTGTTGAAGGGCATGCTAAGTATTCCCTGACCAGTTCTTCCAGATGTGAAAACTTTAACAATTATCATGTCAAACCATCATTAGGAAGATCTATCAGTTCCAAGAGTTTTCTTTGATAAATAATCTTGATAAATAATGAGTGTTCTTTTGTTTACTTGACTAGACTCTTCTATCCTTTCTTTAGAAGCCAACAAGACATTAAGCAGATTCAGTAATGGTTTCACTTCTTCAAATGGTAAATGTGTGTCTGTTTATCTTAATCTTTTCCTTTTATTTTCTGGGTAAATTTCCTTCATAGCATTTTCATCCCATGAATATACTAAAATAATTTTAACCCTTTAATAAAGCTCCACATTGGTTTCAAAGAAGAAAATTTGGTTTTGCATCTTAGATTAAAAAAAATTTTCATTCTGGATGTGATGTTTTTTCAGATTTTGAAATCTATTATATATCTCCAGCATGAAAGTGTTTCTGCCACCTTTGAAAGTCCATACTTTTATCATATTATTTCGCACAACTTTCATCATTACCTTAGAGGAATGTGTCTTTCAACAAAGTTTCTGAGCTAATTTTGAATTTTACCTCTTCAAACGGTTTAAGAAAGAGTAATACAATTATCTTAAAATCGTATTATCATCACCTGTCAGGCCTTTCACCTTTGTGTTTGTTCGAAGCATAAAGGAAGACAACTGTTTAACTCTCCATCTCTCAAACATGTATGGAACTACTATTCTATGAGTCTGAACATCTTGGGTTACAGAGAGTTGAAGACATTTTGATCTCACAAATTCCTTAAATGAATATCCATATCACCAAAAAAATCATGCGGATATCCCGCATATACGGATGGATGCGAATATCCGCTACCTCTAATATATACAATATAACAAATATATATATATATATACTTATATATATATATATATATATATACACCATATATATATATACTTTATATATATATATATATATATATATATATATATATATATATATATATATATTCTATTTATATATATTATATATATATATATATATATATATATATATATATATATATATATATATATATATATATAATATATATATATATATATATATATATATATATATATATATATATATATATATGTAGAGGTGTCTACATTTGCTCCTGTTACACAGTAACCTCCATTAGGGGCGTTAAGTCATCCCATTAAATTGACGAGGTTACGTATCCCTGGCTCGTCCGTAGGGTTGCAGCTTGCTGAGATTATTGAAATCATTCCATCTGAAACTTGGTATGTGCCAATGATGGAGTGTCAGATTAAATCGTGACCAGGATTTACATGGATACCGACCCTGCCAGGGGGCTTCCCCTCTTAAAGTTTAAATTTCTAGTCCACTTTTTGGAACGATGGTAGATGGTCGTATCCATACCATATGGTATCACCTGGTTAGATGGTGATATCGCCTCATCTTGGGCGAGGTTGCAACCTGTATCCCCGCTAAAATTTTAGGATCCTGCTAAAGTTATCTTAGAGTTGTCTCCCCCTACCACACCGTTTTTGGCCCTTCCAGGTGGTTTACTTTAAATCGTGAGCGAGGTTACGTATCTATGCACCCCCGTAAAGGCAACCTCTTCTAACTTGTTGTTTTTAACCCTGGGCTTATATAATGCTAAGCTTTGCTTTTTAACGATAATTGGCTTGCACATCTATGGTGGCCAAATCATCACATCTGATTTGGTCAACATTCAAACTCAGAGGGTTTGGGATTTTTCCAGTGGCAGACCTGCCTTTAATGACTGACGCTGTTTAATACCGGAAGTTTTCGCGAAGCTCGGAGCTTCTGAATGGTAAGAAATCAGATATATCGGCCATTGACATCTTTTCCATTATATCTTCGTTTGACGTTTGAGACGTCAAATTAGGGTTTCAAGGTTGGCGACCATTTCCGACGATTTCGGATCTCTAAACCGGCGGGATCCAAGTCATGTTGACAATTGACTTGAAAATTCACCAAAGTTGTTAGATTTTGACGCAAGCGGTATCAAATTAAGGGTTTCTAAGGTCGGTAAGACTGTCTATGAGTTCTAGAAGACCAGTTTCTGCGCTTTTGAACCTGAACGTAATGGGTTTAACACCCAATAGGAGGTTTTGATTTATGGGTATAGTTAGATGGAGAATAAGCAGCCAATCTTACAGAGTCGGAGTCAGAGAAAGACTTTGGAAGCGGGCCGGAGCCGGTAGAGCCGGACCGAATCTTGATATAATTTAGCCCTTTAATTTAGCCCTTGCTTCCAATTTATTCAAAACTCCGGTGGAATATATATATATATATATATATATATATATATATATATATATATATATATATATATATATATATATATATATATTATATATATATATAATATGTATAACTCTATATATATATATATATATATTAGTAGTGGACGATTAATCGGAATCAGCATCGAATCAGGAGAAAATCAAACTGTTTTCAGGAATCAGGTCAGATCAGATGGCAAAATTATACCGATTCTTTGACCGATTCTTTGGTGTACAATCTGAAAATAATTTTTATTCTAGTATTGCCAGACAATATTTTCGAAGTCTGTACGTATTCATTTTAATTTCAGTTCTTCCTTAATTCTATTTAATTAAAGAAAACTGGATTGAGCTGCGCATCTTTACGTAGAGCCTAAGATATCAAGACAGTCATGGTGAGGCAGATATTTGGCAATGTTTCGTTAATCATGTTATGTAATATGTTTTGATAATTATATACCCGTGAACTCGTAAGTGAGCAGTGAAATATTTGCCTTGTAGGCTTATAATAATTGG
The DNA here is from genome assembly GCA_015478945.1 of Trachelipus rathkii. Taxonomy (NCBI): domain Eukaryota; kingdom Metazoa; phylum Arthropoda; class Malacostraca; order Isopoda; family Trachelipodidae; genus Trachelipus; species Trachelipus rathkii. The sequence goes on along the minus strand of JABUQX010115711.1, from coordinate 61,230 downwards.
AGCTATTGAATATAAATGCTATCTTTTTTCACTTATCTCACACAGCATCTAATATAAGTGATTGTCTTCAAAATGTTATGGAAGAATTCAATATTCCTGCTAATAAAATTCATGTTAAAGTAAGGGATAACGCACCCTAATAGCTGCAGAATTTTCAATAAAGTTCAGAAAGTACCTTTTTACACTCTTTGACACCTAGTTCTCAATGATGCCATATTTGAACAAAGAGACGTGAAAAAAATATATCCATATGCAAACAAATCGTAGGTCATTTTAATCACTCGCCTCAAGCTATTGCCAAGTATGAAGAATATTAAACTAGATTTAATTTACCACAGCACAGATTTATTCAGGATGTACAAACCAGATGTAATAGCCAGTATCATATGCTTTCAAAATTTTTGAACAAAAGACGGCTCTCATTTCATATTGCAGTGATCATTCAAAACCTGTATGCTTAGAAACAATGGAAAGTTCTTGAAAAATTGCTAAAAATACTTAAAATGTTGATTGTACAAATTTATTGAGCCACAAGGAATCAATGGCATCGGCAATAATCACAAATATGAAAGTGATTTGCAGTTTTTTTTAAAAGAGTCAGAAAAAGAACTTCTTGGGGACTTGAGTCTACAGTATCAGCATGGAAAATTCAGTAAAAAATAATTTCAGCATTTTTTTACTGGTAAGAATCTTGTGCTGCTACTATCTTGATCACGCTTTAAATTACATTCCTTGAGGATGATTATAACAATATAAAAGTGGAAGATATTCTTAAGCAATGGATGTGCGAAGATAAATTATATAAAGGAAAGAAAACAGTTTCCACTACTTTTAACAATTTTAGATTTTCTGGAAACATCAATAAAATGGAATGAAAAAGTGATGAAGATATGGTTTTAACCTAGTTTGAAAATTTGTTTTCGAATTTAAAGAGAAAAAGGCTTAAACAACAAAGAAACTCATTCCCAAGGAGAAAGACATATATTGAAAAATTGAAGATGTTATAAAAGTAGAAATCGGCCAATATAAAAATATGAAACTTAATAAGAAAGTCCCTTACAATGGTGGTCATCAAATAAAGGAACCTTTCAGCATTTGGTGTCGTTGCTAGAAAATATTCAGCTCGTCCCGCACCTCCGTACAAGTGAAAGACTCTTCAAGACGGGATCAATTTATTCACTCCTAAAAAAATCGGATGCACTCAGAAACAGGAGAAATGTTAATGTTTTTGCACTGTGCTTTGATTACAAATAATAATGATAATTTTACTTCAGGTCCCTTTATTAAATAAATAAAAGTTTTTAAAACAAAAAAGAAAAAATCATTCATTTATTGTAGATTTTTAATATTATGTATTTTTCAGTGGTTCATCAATAAAGTGAACAACTAAATATTTAACTTTTAGCAAAGATAAAATATAAGAGAATTCTATAACATTAATTTATAAGGTTTTAAATATCTAAAATTAGTTGATTTAGAAAAAAGAAAAGAGAAAAACCTGCTATATATATATATATATATATATATTATATATATATCATATATATATATATATATATATAAAGAATTGGAATCGTAATCGGAATCGGAATCGGAATCGGAATCGGCACTTTTGACTGGTATCGGAATCGGAATCGGCATCGGCTGGAAATTTGGAATCAATTACATCACTAATATATATATATATATATATATACTTATATATACCTACTATATATATATATATATATACTACCATATATATATATATATATAATAACTTACGTGTTTATTAACCATATAGGTGTGTGGTGAGTGTGTGTTAATAGCTAATATGAAAGGTGTGTGTGTAATAATGTAATAATGTGTGTGTAATATGGCAGGTATGTATGTGTGTAGAATGGTGTGTGTGTAACGTGCGTATACTCGCATATATAATTAGCATGTTTTCATTTAATTTGATGGAAAATCATCTCATTACTGAAATTTGCATCGTAAATTTTTTATCCAAAACGAAACTCGCTTCTTAAATGAAGTCATACCACTGATAAAGTAGAGATCTTACGCCATTATTCATAGTAATCGAATATAGTTCTGTGAAAAATGTGAAAACTATGAAAAATGTTTGATGTGTATAAAGCAATTTGATATAAAGAGTCAAGGACTGAACAAATTACTAAATATTTAATCAAAGAGCAAAACCAGAAAAACAGCAACTGGCGTTTATTGTACGATAATAATGATTGTTTTATTACTTTATAAGCATTTTTCGTAAAATTCTTTTCTTAGTAACTATTGTAAACAAACATTTAAACACTGTAATTTTTAGGCATTTGTACAAACAATATTGTAACTTTCATCACCTCAAATGTTTTCTATTTTCGAAATCCACTTTTTATTTTAAAGTAATAATAATAATAATAATAATAATAATAATAATAATAATAATAATAATAATAATAATAATAATAATAATAATAATAATAATAATAATAATAATAATAATAATAATAATAATAATAATAATAATAATAAATAAAAAAATAATAAAAAAAATAACGAATTTAAATAAATAAATAACTAAATCAATGGAGAAACAAAGAATAATCAATTCTATTACTTAATAAGTTATTTGCCTGTACTAATATTAATATGTAATAATATTAATAATAATATTAATGATAATAATAATAATGTAATAATAATAAGTAGTAGTAGTGGTAATTGGTGGTAGTAGTAGTAATTAATACTATATGATAATGGTGAAGTATCCTGACCTTGTCAAACATTATAAAATGTATTAAAGAAATAAAGTCGACTGAAGAAAGAAAAAAAAGAAAAAAAAACCCCTGAGGCAAATGAACTTTAAAAGGCGGGTCAACAATGCAAAGTGGACTACTTTTCATACTATTTAAATATATATATATATATATATATGTAATATATATAAATATATATATAATATATACATATATACATATTTAAATATATCTATATATTACATAATATGTCCTTACTTTCTTGACACTATTATATAATATATATATATATATATAATATAATAATAATAATAATATATATATATATAATAATAATAATAATAATATATATATATATATATATGTATATATATATTTATATAATATAATATATATATATATATATATCTTTATACCTACCCTACCTACCTCTCTGCCTCTCTGCCTATACCTCTCTTATATATATATATATATATTTCACTTTACTTTATCATTATTTTTCTAATAATCAAAACAAACTTGGTTTCCTTTTAATTGTATTTTTAATAATTTCATTTGTTTTGGTTTTGTTTTCTTTTCTTTTTCTTTTTTTCTTATTTTTTTCTTTTTCGACAATTGCTTTCTATTTTAGTGAGAAATATTAAAATGAAATTTCTTTTGTTTTATAAGAGCTTCAGTTCAGTCATTGTTTCACATACTATTAAATTAATCTAGACCGGTAGCATTATGGTTCAGGAATAATATGTATGTAATAATAATATTAATAATAATAATAATAAACAAATATAATATATAATAATAATAATAATAATAATAATAATATAATATATATATATATAATAATAATAAATACTACTACTACTCTACTACTACTACTACTACTACTACTACTACTACTGTGTACTACACTACCAACTACTTACTACCCTTCTAACACTACTACTACTTACTACTAATATTAATAATAATAATAATAATATATAATAAATAAT
>JABUQX010115711.1:40000-47500 GCA_015478945.1 Trachelipus rathkii | reverse complement strand
TGTTATATATATATAATATATAAGTATTCATTTTTATTATATATATATATATATATATATATATATATATATATATATATTATATATATATATATATATATATATATATAAATATGATATATATATATATATATATATGAGAAAACAATAAAAACCAAAATGCTCAAATAACCAGCCGTACAAAGTTATTTCCAAAAATATTAGACAAAAAGTTATAATGTTACATATCATTGCAGTGCCACTGCAGAAGTAAACTCAAAATGTTCCTTGTCGGCGCCAAACTGTTTTCTTTAAATAAATAGAACAGTAATAAAATTGTTTAAGATCTTCAAAATCATTCACACTCTGTTTCTCTTTATATTTCCTTTGACTACTATGAATTTGAGAGTAGAGTGAAGACTCCTTTTTTAAATTAGGCTGATAAATTAATTGAATGTAGGGCTTTCACGTTAAACAACATAATAATATCTCCACACAACGTTGTACTTCTTCCTTGTACATTTAAGGTTTTAGAGTTGGAGAAGGCAATCTATAATCCTGTAACAGGAAAATGGTAAGAGCTGATGATATAATCATTATAATGTATTATAAAGAGAGAGTGATAAGGGTCTGGGGTGTGGGGAACCAGAATTCCTTGAAATTTGTATTCTACTTATTATTGACACAAACTTTGTTCATTTTCAAAACCATCAAAGATGAATTAGGATAGTGAGTGGTGATTTTTTTGATTTTTTAAATTTGTTTTGATTTATATCAATTTGATTTTTTCTATTCTTTTCAGAATGTCACGCGATATATAATTTGTAACTTGCAAATTATATTTCACGTGACGTTGAATCCCAAAAATCAAAAATATCAAAAATCAAAAATCACAAATTACCTTTTAAAAATCAAAAATCACCAAATTCATCCCTGGTTAAACGCGTTAAAATTTGCATTAATTTGAAATCCTTCAGGAACTATATATATATATATATATATATATATATATATATATATATATATATATATGCCTACTCATATTTATATATTATATATATATATGAGTTATATTATATTATTATTATTATTATTATATATATATATATAGATATATATATATATATTATTATTATTATTATTATATATATATATATATATATATATATAACTGCATTTAAATAGATAAATAGATTATTAGATATATAGTATACATATTATGATAATTAAATAAATATATACAAAGATATTATTATATATATATATATATATATATTATTATTATATATATATATACATATATATATATATATATACATATATTTTTCCTATTATTAATATTACTATTACTATTATTAATACATTATATTTATTTATATTATCATTATTACATATATATATATATATATATATATATATATATATATATATATATATATATATATATATTTTATTTTTTTTATTATTTTTATTATTATTATTATTATTATTATTATTATTATTATTATTATTATTATTATTATTATTATTATTATTATTATTATTATTATTATTTAACTCTTAATAAGAATTTTTTCTTTTTACAATTTGTTTATTTTTATTCTTCTTTTATTTTTGATTATTTTATGGGAGTATTTTTATTTAAAAAAATCCAACCCGGACCCCGGAGACAAGTAAGAGGGGCATTCTGGCAAAGCAGACGGGGAATGACATAGAGGGGGGGCCGAAGGCCCCACTCCGATCAAAAATAAATATATATAAAAATATCAAATATCAATTTATTATACATATATAATATATATATATATATATATATATATATATATATATATATATATATATATATATATATATATATATATATATATATATATATATAGTAATGAATTACGTTATATAATATTTTTATAGCTTCACAATTTTTACATTTAGTTCTAATTAAAAAAACTCGTCCGAATATGTTTAATTCGTAGAAAAAGTGAAAAGTAGCCGCGAAATACCTAAGGTCCTATATATATAAATATATATATATATATATATATATATATATATATATATATATATATATATATATATATATATATATATATATATATATATATATATATATACCTTCAAATTTTTATCCACATAAGCGTACAGTTTGATTGATAGGGATGAGAAGAATTTACATATAAATAAACTTTTTGAAGATTTAAAATAAATTGTATTTTAGTGTTCGTTTAAAAGCTTTCAAGAAATTTGAAGTTGAAGTTGAATCCTCGTCCGCGAAACACCAAAATCTGCGACGACGTTTCAAAGCGATCCTTTCTGAGGCTTTTTCTTGGTCCAAACAAATTTTGGGGAAGGATAATAATAAATAATTGATTGCGGACTCACTTTATAAGGTCGTGACTCTTTCAATTTCAAACACGTAAACCAAACCACAACCAGTCCTGACCTATATATATATATATATATATATATATATAGAAGAGTAAATGCAAAGAAAGAAATATATATATATATATATATATATATATATATATATATATATATATATATATATATATATATATATATATATATATATATATATATAAATATAAAGAAAGAACATTTTATGGGAAGGTAAAGAATTTACTGCCTTCTCTGGGATTGAACCACCGCATGTTGCGAATGAGGACAATATACCCGGTGTTTTACGACTGAGCTATCCCCCAACCAAAAAAGTTGGGTTCAAGAACAGTTTTAAAGCAACCGAGCTCCCTTCAAGGCGACATCACCAGGTGTCCAGCCTGTCCTATCCCTCGTTCTTTATATTGTAGATGTTAATATTACATATTAATCGCAATTATATAAGATGTAAATAAAGAAAGAACATTTTATGGGAAGGTAAAGAATTTAATGCTTTCTCTGGGATTGAACCACAGCATGATGCGAATAAGGACAATATACCCAGTGCTATAAGACTGAGCTTTCTATCCCTCAACCCAAAAAAGTTGGGTTCAAAAGTTTATTTACCTCTTATATAATTGCGATTAATATATTTTATATATATATATATATATATATATATATAAATATATATATATATATATATATATATATATATATATATATATATATATATATATATATATATATATATATATATATATATATATATATATATATATATAGATATATTTCTGTACAACAAAAAACAACAACAGCTCTAAGTAATAATAATAATAATAATAATAATAATAATAATAATAATAATAATAATAATAATAATAATAATAATAATAATAATAATAATAATAATAATAATAATAATATTTCTAAAAACTCAATATCAGCATTTATTTTGATGTATGATTTTGATGCTTTTCCAAGCTTCCTGAAAGTATTTCTTTCTACAGAAGAAATTTTCTTTAATATTATCCTGGAATAAAAATAAAACTATTGAGTTAATTTATCAAAAATTGGGCCGCCCGTAAAGTTTGGACATTTTCAAGGAATAGTTTTATTTTTAGATTTTAACAATTTTGATAATATAAATATCGTTTAAACTAATAACAAAAATAAATAAATAAAATTACTAATTTTAAAAGGTAGAAAAGTTAAAATGCAATGACTTTTTTGTTATCTAAAAATGTTTAAAAAATTGGACATTTCATTATATTTTATATTTATTACTGGTTTGTGTTTCCTTAAGAGCAATGATTCCCTGAGGCGCAATTCATAAAAATCATTCTTTCTTGTTATGATGGAAAAGTTTTCTTTTATTTTGTTATCGGGATTTTTGTTATGTTCTTCTTTAAAATGTTGAAATACTTTACTCGGCTTATACTTATGTTGCGACATTCTCATGTTGAGGGTATTCGTTGTGTATCCGATATAAGCGGCGTTACATCCACTTTCAGAACATTGAAATAGGTACACAACGTTACTACTCTCACCATCTGAAAGCGCTTCACGAGTAGAGAAGCACGAGCTGTTTCATTGGCTTATAGTAAGATTTTAATATAAGCTTCTTCCCGTCTTTTGCTTTAATATGCTTTTTTAAAATTAATTTTAATTTGTTTTCTTCCTCCTTTTTTTTTTTTTAGCATTTTCAGTTTTATAATATAATATGAGCTTATCGTTACTCGTAAAGCGCTTTCGGATGGTGAGAGTAGCAACGTTGTGAACCTATTTCAATGTTCTGAAAGTGGATGTAACGCCGCTTATTTCATTCGGATACGCAACGAATACCCTCAACATGAGAATGTCGCAACATAAGTATAAGCAGCGTAAAGTATTTCAACATTTTAAAGAAGAATACCACAAAAATCCCGACATCGAAATAAAAAAATGCTTTTCCATCATAACAAGAAAAATGATTTTATGAATTGCGCCTCGGGGAATCATTGCTCTTAAGGAAACATAAACCAGTGATAAATATAAAATATAATGAAATGTCCAATTTTTTAAACATCTTTAAATAACAAAAAAGTCAATGTACGTTAACTTTTCTAACTTTTAAAATTATTAATTTTATTTATTTATTTTTGTTATTAGTTTATACGATATTTATTTTATCAAAATTGTTAAAATCTAAAAAATAAAAATTAATTCGTTGGAAATGTCCGAAGTATACGGACGAAAAGTCGGTACTCTAATCAAATCAATAGTTTTATTTTATTCTATAGGATTATATTAAAGAAATTTTTTTCTGTAGAAAGGAATACTTTCAGAAGGCTTGAAAAGAGCAACAAAATCATATATTATTATTATTATTATTATTATTATTATTATTATTATTATTATTATTATTATTATTATTATTATTATTATTATTATTATTATTATTATTATTATTATTATTATTATTATTATATAATTATTATTATTATTATTATTATTATTATTATTATTATTATTATTATTATTATTATTATTATTATTATTATTATTATTATTATTATTATTATTATTATTATTATTATTATTTACTAGCAGCAGTTGTAGTTAAAATTATCATAATTATTACAAAAAATTAATTAAAGACTAAATTGTAGAATTAATACTGCTCGATTGTATTTTTTTAACATCGGTTTTTTAATCTTTATTTTCTTCCTATAAGATGAAGTCTTTGTTGAGAGAAGTTCAAGTTTCAAAGCTTTCGAAGAGTTCTTAAATGGTTTTTGCACTTCCAATGTTTTCAGTTTTAAAATGGATCCATAATGTATCACACAGTAAATTAAAGACTCAAGATTTGGTATTGCATATATACCAGAAATGAGACACACTACCTGATTAAAACTATCTGGATCAATATTGGTTCAAAAGGTCGGCTGATCAAGTTTGGGGTGCTGCTGGAATTCGCGTATTTTTTTTTTTTTTTGCGAATAAGCACGAAATAAGGAATTCTTTTTATTGTGTAGGAGTGTTAATAGTGATCAAGGAAGCTTTACAAGGCACAAAAGTAAACGTATACTTTAAATTTCGAATTCTAATTCCTTAAAGCACATTCATTAAACACGTCTTTTCCAACTCTTTTTAAGTGACAATATGGAATATCTTATTTCCACTGATTTTATAATAGTAGAAAGAAACGAATGTAAAACACGACCAGTTAAATTTGTTGAAAATACAAAAATCAACTTGACTGAATCAAAAAAGTTTTAATAATTAAATTTGAAGATGCTGCAAAAAAATTTATTTTTTTGTCTACTATTTTGACTTTGATGAAAAGAGACAAGCGTGTAAAACGAACTCAAAGAGGTTAAATGTAACCTTTATAAAAGATTGTCACTAAATAATAATTACATAGCATCAATTAGGCATTTCATAGAAAATATTGTTCTCAATACATGAGTTCGAAATGCTGAATTAACATCGAGAATTTTCAATACTTGAACAATTCTTTTTCTAACATATTAAAATAAAATATTTTAGGAGTAAATTAAATGCATGCAAGAAAGTTTAAATGAAAGATAAAGGCTCTTTGATGAACGTCTTTTCAAGTAATTATTATTTTCAGAATCTTGTAAATCCGAATCTAAATGAAGAAAATTTAGTTCAAAATAATTTTATTTCAAAATAATAAAGCTTAAATTTAATGCATATTCCACAATAAATTAATTATATATGTCCCAATAAAAAAATATTATGTATTAAAACTATTAAAGTAGTAATTTAAGGAAACTAAAAAAAAATCGAAGTAATTATCTCCTAATTACAAAATTAAAACTGTTGTTAAAGGTAAATGAATAAGACCGACTTCTTCAATGCTCCAAACAAAACTTAGAAGGAAGCAGTCTAATTTGCATTAAGGAATCAATACTCTTTCTTTCCAATTAATTTACAACTCCTAATCACGATGTCTTCCATTGTTTTAAACTTTTTGCTCTTATTATGATGATGATAATGATGATCCAGTTGCCCCTTTGAACCCCGAGAATACAAGGAAGGCAACTGTAATTCGAGTCACCTTTGACCAAATTATGACATTCTCCAGCCACACAAACCGCAGTGCAACACGCCCCAATCAGTTTCAAGACCTTGAAGCTCTTGCAGGTCTAATAGCTTACATGAGTTTGTATGTACGCATTCCAATGCCCACACACAAACACACACAGGCACGCACGCACACACACATACACACACACCTATACACATATATATATATATATATATATATATATAGTTATAGCATATATATATATATATATATATATATATATATATATATATATATATATATATATATATATATATATATAATTATATATATATATATATATATATATATATATATATATATATATATATATATATATATATATATATATATATATATATATATATATATATATATATATATATATATATATATATATATATATATATATATATATATATATATATATATATATATATATATATATTAAATTTATTAATTAAAAGATGCCATCTGTAAGCGGGAATTTTGGGAGAATTCTTATTTGGTATTTGAAATGGAAAATTGCTAGATTTAAAATACTTTTTTTTCTCTGTCGTTCGTTGTGTAAACAACTAAAAATATTTGTGATCAAAGGGAAAGCTTAAATATACATTATTGCTTCCAATTTATGTAATAACCTTTGTACTTAAGAGATTTTAAATCCTTCTATTGGAGATTAATAATTTAATATTGTATTTTCCAACTTTATTGACCCAAACTAACCTGAACTTAAATTTTTTTTTCCTAAAATAATAATTATTCTTAGTTATCACCTGATTAATGATAAGTTATTTCATCTATTTAATAAGTAAATTCATCAATGTAGTTTCAAATCATTTTTAATAAAGAAATAAATAAAATTAGATTATTCAGATATTATACAGCAGGGTTGATGAATTTTTTGATTTTTTTGGAATTTTTTTTTTTAATAATTTTTTTTATTTTTTTTTTTATTTTTTAGATTCGTGACGTCACGCGAAATATAATTTGTAAACAAACTTTTTTTAAGTTCGATATAGTATTATTTTTTAAGTGATTTATTCATTCTATATAAATCAAAATGGAAA
>JABUQX010115711.1:25000-35000 GCA_015478945.1 Trachelipus rathkii | reverse complement strand
AGAAAGAGAGCGAGAGTGCGCGCGCGCGCGTGCGCATACACATACACACATTATTATTATTATTATTATTATTATTATTATTATTATTATTACGTCGAAGATTCGATTCCCGAAGGGAATCGAATCTGAGTCGAAAAACGATTCCTGTAAGGAATCGTTTTTTTACGCGTTCCGATTCTGTATTCCACCGCGGTTGCTTCTTCGCATCCGGTTCTGACGCCGACTCCGAGTTAATAAACATTCGTATAACAACAATGTTGGTGTGTTTATATAGGTTATCGAGACCGTAGAGCTCGAATATGATGGTTATAAGTCCGTATAGGGTGCCTAGGACCCCCATTAGGGGGTCCTGACTGAAAGCACAGAGTGCAAAACAGAGGTCGAAGGAGGAAGAAAGAAGGATGAAAGATGAATAAAGAAGGAAAAAATGAAGAAGGAGTCTGACTCAGAGGAGTAGGAGTTAACAGCTGCACCGGTGCTGGCTCCGGTGCGGTGCCGAGTTATTAAATATTTGTGTAATGATACAATATTGGTGTCTTTATATATGTTATTAGGTCTGTAGATTTCGAAAATAATGGTTTCAGAACCATCAAGAAAAAATAATAAAATGAATAAATAAATAAATAAATAAATAAAATTTCTTATTCTCTTTGTTTATAACTTACCAATTTACGTTTTTGCATACCCTAAAACAGTAAATCAGTAAATCAAACCACCATCCAGCCACCCTCCTGTCCAATCGTGATCTATTGATCTATTGATCTATTGATCTATTGATCTATTGATCTATTGATTCAAGTCAAATTTTTACTAAAATTGTCATGTTTTACATACCCTAAAGCAGTAAATCAGTAAATCAAACCACCATCCAGCCCCCCATCCCGCCACCCTTCTGTCCATCCTTGATCTATTGATCTATTGATTCAAGTCACATTTCGAGTATCATTTTGAATAAACATAACATAAAAATCAAGTTCTTTATACACTGATCAACGAATATATGCTAACGTAACAAAGTTTTCACATTAATAAAGCTTACCTAGCATCATATGAACTATGAATATAATACACAACGACAAACCTTACACGCCTTAAACATGAATAAACTGTTAACATTAACAAAGTTCCACACTTAACAACAGTAAAGTAACTAACATAGCATACAAAGACGTAACCTATTCACACTTTTGTCATGCATATCTCTAACATAACAATGTTAATTTAAATTAACATGGTAATATTTAACTAAAATTTATTACAACATTGGTTAATTATCATACTGATCAACGAATATACTCTAACGTAATAAGGTTTCCACATCAATAAAGCTAACACAACGTAACATGAACTAAGAAAATAATGTACAAAGACAAACCTAACACAACTTACACACATCAAATCAATAACATTAACAAAGTTCCATACTTAACACCAGTAAAGTAACTAACATTGTATGCAAAACGTAACCTATTCTTACTTTTTCAAGCATATCTCTAACATATTAACGTTAATCTTACACTGACACAGTAACATTTAGCAAAAATTTATCACAACATTGGTTAATTATCATACTGATCAACGAATATACTCTAACATAATAAGGTTTCCACATCAATAAAGCTAACATGGCGTAACATGAACTAAGAAAATAATGTACAAAGACAAACCTAACACAACTTACACACGAATAAACTGTTAACATTAACAAAGTTCCACACTTAACACCAGTAAAGTAACTAACATTGCATGCAAAACGTAACCTATTCTTACTTTTTCAAGCATATCTCTCTAACATATTAACGTTAACCTTACACTGACACAGTAACATTTAAAATTTATCACAACATTGGTTAATTATCGCTACTGATCAACGAATATACTCTAACGTAATAAGGTTTCACATCAATAAAGCCACAGCGTAACATGAACTAAGAAAATAATGTACAAAGACAAACCTAACACAACTTACACACGAATAAACTGTTAACATTAACAAAGTTCCACACTTAACACCAGTAAAGTAACTAACATTGCATGCAAAACGTAACCTATTCATACTTTTTTCAAGCATATCTCTAACATATTAACGTTAATCTTACAAAACACAGTAACATTTAGCAAAAAATGTATTTTAACCCTGTCCGATTATCATACAGACCAACGACTATTTGTCCAACGTACAAAGTTTTTACATTATCATAGTAATATTTAACAAAAAAATTTCATAACCTTACCTAAATATCATAATCCCCAACAAATAATGCAAACATAACAAAGTTTTATCCAAACATAACATAAAAATAAGTTCTTTGAATAAAATATCATAGTAAAGTGTAATAGTTTACCGAATTTAAAACAATAAATCAGTAAAATCAGTAAATCAAACCACCCCGCCCCTCCCTACCCATCCCTTCCATGACCTTTTGATCTTTCGATCTAATGATTCAGGTCACATATCGAGTATCATTTCGGATAAACATAATACAAAAATAGTTCTTTATATACTAACCAACGAATATATGCTAACGTAACATTGTTTTCACATTAATAAAGCTAACATAGCATTACCAGAACTAAGAATATAATGTACAATGACAAAACCTAACACACCTTACGCACGAATAAACTACTAACATTAACAGAGTTCCGTACTCACAACAGTAAAGTACCTAGCACAGCGTACAAACCGTAACCTATTCATACTCCTTTAAAGCATATTCTAACATATCAATGTTAATTTTAAATTAACACTATTGATTTACTTAGCATTTCGAGTATCATTTCGACTGCATAGCACAAAAATGAGTTCTTTATATACTAACCATCAAATATATGCTAACATAACAAGGTTTTCACATTAATAAAGCTAACATAGCATCATATGAACTAAGAAAATAATGTACAACTACAAATCTAACACAACTTAAGCAATAAACTGTTAACATTAACAAAGCTCCACACTTAACAACAGTAAAGTGACTAACATTGCTTACAAATCGTAACTATTCATACTTTTTCAAGCACATCTCTAACATATTAACGTTAATTTTACATTGACACAGTAATATTTAACAAGAATTTATCATAATCTTGTTTAATTATCATACTAACGAATAACTGTAAACATAACAAAGTTTTATCCAAACATAACACAAAATAAGTTCTTTATATACTAACCATCGAATATATGCTAACGTAACAACGTTTTTTACATTAATAAAAGCTAACATAACATAACCTGAACTAAGAATATAATGTACAACGACAAACCTAACACACCATACGTACGAATAAACTACTAACATTAACAAACTCCAGCACTTAACAGTAAAGTACCTAACACTTCGTACAAAACGTAACCTACTCATTTTTTCGCTAAGGTTCCCTTAACATATCAATGTTAATTTTACATTACCATCGTAATATTTAACAAAAAATTTAGCATAAACCTGTCTAATCATAATACTCGACAAAGAATATAATGCTAACGTAACAAATTTTTAACACAACTGTAATATTTAACAAAAAATTCATCATAACCTCGTCTAAATATCATAATCCCAGCGAATAATTGCAAACATAACAAAGTTTTAACCAAACATAACAAAAAAATAACAAAATTTTATCCTGACATAACATAAAAATAAGTTCTTTGAATAAAATATCACAGTAAAGCGTAATAGTTTACTGATTTTAAAGCAGTAAATCAGTAAATCAGTAAATCAAACCACCCATCCTTGCAGTCCCCTACCCATCCCACCCCCCCCTGATCTTTTTTACTATTTATTTTAATTATATTTCAAGTATATTTTTGATAAACATAACATAAAAATGTTCTTTATATACTGACCTACGAATATATGCTTAACCAACAAAGTTTTAGCATCAATAAAGCTAACATATCATAATCGCAACTAAGAATATAATGTACAAATGGAAACCTAACATACCTCGCGTATGAATAATCAGCTAACATCCTGAAAATTCCCTACTTATCAAAGGTAAAGTAGCTAACAGGTCATACAATACTCGATATGTCCCACTTTTCTCGCATATCAGCAACAGGTAAAGCCGTATTATCTAACAAAATCCCTTAACAAAGTGACCAATCTATCAAAGATACCAACATCTTGAACTATGAATTGACACTATCTTCATCAAAGTGTCACTTGTTTCGAGTATAACATCATTTAACCTATGAATAAACGTAGACATTAGCACTCAGCCCTAGGGGCAAATCCTAACATTATCCAACAAAAACTCAACCTAGGCTCACGTTTCTAAACCATCATCGTCAGGTACGCACTACTTGATGATCACCCAAGGGGATGCGCCCCTTGAAACGGTGTGAATCCACAGAATGGGGATCACCCCTAAGGGGGTGTAAGCGGGTTTTGGGCCTCAGCCCGAAGGGCTGAGGCCTTACCCCTCCTGCGGAGGGGTAATGCCCGCTTACACCCCCTTAGGGGTGATCCCCATTCTGTGGATTCACACCCTTTCAAGGGGCGCATCCCCTTGGGTGATCATCAATTGATGTGTTGCTTTAGATACTCTTGGTTAATGAAAACTGTTTATTCGTATGTTAGGTACGTTATGTTAAATATTACTATGACAATGTGAAAAATAACACTGATTTGTTAGAGAAATGATGAGGTTTTGTAAGATATTACTGTGTTAACTGACGATGATGTGTTAGAAACGTGAGCCTAGGTTAAGTTTTTGTTGGGTAATGTTAGGTTTGCCCTAGAATTTTGCTAATGTCTACGTTTATTCATAGGTTAAATGATGTTATACTCGAAACGAGTGACACTTTGATGAAGATAGTGTCAATTCATAGTTCAAGATGTTGGTATCTTTGATAGATTGGTCACTTTGTTAAGGGATTTTGTTAGATAATACGGCTTTAACCTTTTGCGGTTATGCGGAAAAGTGGGAACATATCGAGTATTGTATGACCTGTTAGCTACTTTACCTTTGATAAGTAGGGAATTTTCAGGTTGTTAGCTGATTATTCATACGCGATGTATGTTAGGTTTCCATAGTTGCGATTATGATATGTTAGCTTTATTGATGCTAAAAACTTTGTTGGTTAAGCATATATTCGTAGGTCAGTATATAAAGAACTTATTTTTATGTTATATGTTTATCCAAAATGATACTCGAAATATGACTTGAATCAATAGTTCAATAGATCACAGGCGGTGGGATGGGTAGGGGACTGCAGGGATGGTGGTTTGATTTACTGATTTAGAGTATGTAAAAATGTTTTAAAATCAGTAAACTATTACACTTTACCTACAAATTTTATTCAAAGAACTTATTTTTATGTTATGTCAGGATAAAATTTTGTTATTTTTTGTTATGTTTGGTTAAAACTTTGTTATGTTTGCAATTATTCGCTTGGGATTATGATATTTAGACTTATGAAGAATTTTTGTTAAATATTACGAAGCTGATGTAAAATTTGTTACGTTAGCATTATATTCCTTGTCTTCGTTGTCAGTATGATGATTAGACAGGTTTATGCTAAATTTTTGTTAAATATTACGATGTTAATGTAAAATTAACATTGATATGTTAGAGATATGCTTGAAAAAGTGTGAATAGGTTACGTTTGTACGATGTGTTAGGTACTTTACTGCTGTTAAGTGCGGAAGTTTGTTAATGTTAGTAGTTTATTCGTACGTATGGTGTGTTAGGTTTGTCGTTGTACATTATATTCTTAGTTCAGGTTATGTTATGTTAGCTTTATTAATGTAAAAAACGTTGTTACGTTAGCATATATTCGATGGTTAGTATATAAAGAACTTATTTTTGTGTTATGTTTGGATAAAACTTTGTTATGTTTACAGTTATTCGTTGGTCTGTATGATAATTAAACAAGGTTATGATAAATTCTTGTTAAATATTACTGTGTCAATGTAAAATTAACGTTAATATGTTAGAGATATGTTTGGTAAAAGTATGAATAGGTTACGTTTTGTATGCAATGTTAGTTACTTTACAGGTGTTAAGTGTGGAACTTTGTTAATGTTAACAGTTTATTTGTGCTTAAGTTGTGTTAGATTTGTAGTTGTACATTATTTTCTTAGTTCATATGATGCTATGTTAGCTTTATTAATGTGAAAACCTTGTTATGTTAGCATATATTCGATGGTTAGTATATAAAGAACTCATTTTGTGCTATGTTTATCCGAAATGATACTCGAAATGCTACGTAAATCAATAGTGTTAATGTAAAATTAACATTGATATGTTAGAGATATGCTTGAAAAAAGTGTGAATAGGTTGCGTTTTGTACGCTGTGCTAGGTACTTTACTGTTGTTAAGTACGGAACTTTGTTAATGTTAGTAGTTTATTCGAGCGTAAGGTGTGTTAGGTTTTGTCATTGTACATTATATTCTTAGTTCTGGTAATGCTATGTTAGCTTTATTAATGTGAAAACAATGTTACGTTAGCATATATTCGTTGGTTAGTATATAAAGAACTTATTTTTGTACTATGTTTATCCGAAATGGTACTCGATATGTGACCTGAATCATTAGATCGAAAGATCAAAAGGTCATGGAAGGGATGGGTAGGGAGGGTCAGGGAGGGGATGGGTGGTTTGATTTACTGATTTTACTGATTTATTGTTTTAAATTCGGTAAACTATTACACTTTACTATGATATTTTATTCAAAGAACTTATTTTTATGTTATGTTTGGATAAAAACTTTGTTATGTTTGCAATTATTTGTTGGGGATTATGATATTTAGGTAATGTTATGATAAATTTTTGTTAAATATTACTATGATAATGTAAAAAACTTTGTTACGTTGGCATATAGTCGTTGGTCTGTATGATAATCGGACAGGGTTAAAATACATTTTTTGCTAAATGTTACTGTGTTTTGTAAGATTAACGTTAATATGTTAGAGATATGCTTGAAAAAAGTATGAATAGGTTACGTTTTGTATGCAATGTTAGTTACTTTACTGGTGTTAAGTGTGGAACTTTGTTAATGTTAACAGTTTATTCGTGTGTAAGTTGTGTTAGGTTTGTCTTTGTACATTATTTTCTTAGTTCATGTTACGCTGTGTTAGCTTTATTGATGTGGAAACCTTATTACGTTAGAGTATATTCGTTGATCAGTATGATAATTAACCAATGTTGTGATAAATTTTTGCTAAATGTTACTGTGTCAGTGTAAGGTTAACGTTAATATGTTAGAGATTAGCTTGGAAACCCTTTCAAGGGGCTGCATGCAATGTTAGTTACTTTACTGGTGTTAAGTGTGGAACTTTGTTAATGTTAACAGTTTATTCGTGTGTAAGTTGTGTTAGGTTTGTCTTTGTACATTATTTAGTTCATGTTACGCCATGTTAGCTTTATTGATGTGGAAACCTTATTATGTTAGAGTATATTCGTTGATCAGTATGATAATTAACCAATGTTGTGATAAATTTTAGTTAAATGTTACTGTGTCAGTGTAAGATTAACGTTAATATGTTAGAGATATGCTTGAAAAAGTAAGAATAGGTTACGTTTTGCATGCAATGTTAGTTACTTTACTGGTGTTAAGTGTGGAACTTTGTTAATGTTAACAGTTTATTCGTGTGTAAGTTGTGTTAGGTTTGTCTTTGTACATTATTTTCTTAGTTCATGTTACGTTGTGTTAGCTTTATTGATGTGGAAACCTTATTACGTTAGAGTATATTCGTTGATCAGTATGATAATTAACCAATGTTGTGATAAATTTTTGCTAAATGTTACTGTGTCAGTGTAAGGTTAACGTTAATATGTTAGAGATATGCTTGAAAAAGTAAGAATAGGTTACGTTTTGCATGCAATGTTAGTTACTTTACTGGTGTTAAGTGTGGAACTTTGTTAATGTTAACAGTTTATTCGTGTGTAAGTTGTGTTAGGTTTGTCTTTGTACATTATTTTCTTAGTTCATGTTACGCCATGTTAGCTTTATTGATGTGGAAACCTTATTATGTTAGAGTATATTCGTTGATCAGTATGATAATTAACCAATGTTGTGATAAATTTTTGCTAAATGTTACTGTGTCAGTGTAAGGTTAACGTTAATATGTTAGAGATAGGCTTGAAAAAGTAAGAATAGGTTACGTTTTGCATGCAATGTTAGTTACTTTACTGGTGTTAAGTATGGAACTTTGTTAATGTTAACAGT
The DNA here is from genome assembly GCA_015478945.1 of Trachelipus rathkii. Taxonomy (NCBI): domain Eukaryota; kingdom Metazoa; phylum Arthropoda; class Malacostraca; order Isopoda; family Trachelipodidae; genus Trachelipus; species Trachelipus rathkii. Next base: position 26,822 of record JABUQX010115711.1, on the reverse strand, counting down.
TTATTCAGTGTGTAAGTTGTGTTAGGTTTGTCTTTGTACATTATTTTCTTAGTTCATGTTACGCCATGTTAGCTTTATTGATGTGGAAACCTTATTACGTTAGAGTATATTCGTTGATCAGTATGATAATTAACCAATGTTGTAATAAATTTTAGTTAAATATTACCATGTTAATTTAAATTAACATTGTTATGTTAGAGATATGCATGACAAAAGTGTGAATAGGTTACGTCTTTGTATGCTATGTTAGTTACTTTACTGTTGTTAAGTGTGGAACTTTGTTAATGTTAACAGTTTATTCATGTTTAAGGCGTGTAAGGTTTGTCGTTGTGTATTATATTCATAGTTCAGATGATGCTAAGTAAGCTTTATTAATGTGAAAACTTTGTTACGTTAGCATATATTCGTTGATCAGTGTATAAAGAACTTGATTTTATGTTATGTTTATTCAAAATGATACTCGAAATGTGACTTGAATCAATAGATCAATAGATCAATAGATCAAGGATGGACAGAAGTGTGGCGGGATGGTGGTTGGATGGTTGTTTGATTTACTGATTTACTGATTTAGGGTATGTAAAACATGACAATTTTAGTAAAAATTTTGACTTGAATCAATAGATCAATAGATCAATAGATCACGATTGGACAGGAGGGTGGCTGGATGGTGGTTTGATTTACTGATTTACTGTTTTAGGGTATGTAAAAACGTAAATTTGTAAGTTATAAACAAAAAGAATAAGAAATTTTATTTATTTATTTATTTATTTATTTATTTATTTTTTTTTCTTGATGGTTCTGAAACCATTATTTTCGAAATCTACAGACCTAATAACATATATAAAGACACCAATATTGTATCATTACACAAATATTTAATAACTCGGCACCGCACCGGAGCCAGCACCGGTGCAGCTGTCAACTCCTACTCCTCTGAGTCAGACTCCTTCTTCATTCTTTCCTTCTTTATTCATCTTTCATCCTTCTTCTTCCTCCTTCGACCTCTGTTTTGCACTCTGTGCTTTTTTCAGTCGGGACCCCTAATGGGGGTCCTAGACACCCTATACGGACTTATAACCATCATATTCGAGCTCTACGGTCTCGATAACCTATATAAACACACCAACATTGTTGTTATACGAATGTTTATTAACTCGGAGTCGGCGTCAGAACCGGATGCGAAGAAGCAACCGCGGTGGAATACAGAATCGGAACGCGTAAAAAAACGATTCCTTACAGGAATCGTTTTTCGACTCAGATTCGATTCCCTTCGGGAATCGAATCTTCGACGTAATAATAATAATAATAATAATAATAATGTGTATGTATATGCGCACGAGCGCGCACTCGCTCTCTCTCGCGCATCGAACACCTGGCTCGATTGGGAGACGTTAGGGTTAACTCAATCTCGGAATTGGAAAGCCAAAAGGGCATAAACGCGGGCGTAGCGGCTACGCTCTCGGGGGGGTCCCCCCTATATACATCCTAGAGACTTGAAATTTACCCTGTTTCGAGCTTAACCCATACATAGATTATATTCCAAGTTTGAAGCCAATACCTCTACTCCTTCATATCGAAAAGGGTGGGTTCGACCAAACTGTCGCATAACTACTAGAGGTATGTGTGTGAGTAATACTTTCTTTAAACACAAGAGTATTCATAATTATACTAGAGTTTTTGTAGGTAGAGATGGTATCGAAGTGAAAAGTATGATTGATTTTGTGTTGATGAAGGAGATGTTGAAGTATGTGTTGGATGTTAAATCAGTGAGGGGGTTAGGAATGGGATTATCGGATCATTATGCTGTTTTATGTAAAATTAA
>JABUQX010115711.1:15000-20000 GCA_015478945.1 Trachelipus rathkii | reverse complement strand
TACCAAATGGGTGGAAGAAGACCAATTAAAGCAAAAGCGAAATAGCTAGGAGCTACAGTAATGGCAACAGCTTTTTTTTTCTTTTTTACTTTCAAAGCGCATTGCTTATTAACTTTCCGGAAGGAGAAGTAACATTAAAAACTGCAATTATAATCTTTTGCTAAAATAAACAAAAACTTTAGAGTAGAAAAACCATGGAAACATTCCAGATAAGTTTTGTATAACGCTGTACTTGCCTTGCTCATTTCTCTCGCAATCAACATCCGAATTATTCACTTTCCACTTTTATTGTGCCTGATTTGTCCTCGTTTGATATTTTATTCTTATAAATAATATTAAACATATATCAATTTCGTCAGTCAATAAGTTAGAATAACTTATTACTGCTATACATTATAAGACCAATTTAATATCTTTAAAAAAATGGACCAAGGTGATATCAATGCCTGCAAATGTGTCTCGAAATTAGGGAAGCTTATCCTAAAAATAAAGTTTATTATATAGTCCGTATTTTATTGCAATTTTCTACGAACATTTTGAATATATATATATATATATATATATATATATATATATTTTTTTATAATTAAATATATATATATTATAATATATATATATATATTATATAGTAATATATAATACATATATATAATATATAGTAATATAATATAATATTATATATATAAAAATATATATAATATATATATAATATTATAATATAATAATATCTATATATATATAATATAATATATATATATATATATAATAAAAATATTTAAATATATATATATATATATATAATATATATATATATATTATATATATATATATAATTGTTCATAAAATAAATTAAGGTAGAAAAAATATGCACTAGCAAGTAATATTTTAATAGATTTTCAAAACTCAAGATTATTAAATAGTAAAATAAATAAAGCTGGCTAGAAGACGTCCAATAATGCAAAGACAGAAAGTTTGTTTAAACTGCTCACGCATATCAAATATCAAATACAGACGCTCAAGTTCACGTTTGAAGGAGTTCATTGTCATGATGAGCTTAAGCTTTCATGGTTGACATAATATGGTTAATATTTCCAAAGAAATTGTTAAGTTATATATATATACCAACTCAATAGTTTATATAAATATGTTTTAAAAATATACATAAATATAATATTATATATATATATATATATATATATAAAATAAATAATATATATATATATATATATAGAAGATAGAAGATAATAGATAGATAATAGAGTATATATATATATATATATATAATAATATATATAAATATATATTTATATATATATTATATAGTATATATATATTATATATATAATAATATAGTATATAATATAATATAATAATATATCATATTTATTTGATTCATTATATAGATATATAGATAGGTAGATAGATAAAGATAAAGATACATAATATATTTGTGTTTTAATAAATAGGGTTAATATATATATATATATTATATCTGAATAATATATATATTATATATATATATATATATTATATAATTTGATAATAGATAGAAGATATGATTATATTATATATTATATTACTATATATATATATATATATATTATATATACTATAAATATATATTATATATATATATAATATATTATATTATATATATATAGGTCGTAACATTGCTGCTGATTTGCTCTTTTAGAGCAACACCCTACAGTATATAAGAAGATGTAATTTAAAATCCATATTTGAAAGTTTTTTATCAACATAAGTAATAAATGATATTCAATGAAGTAAAGTAAAAAAAGTCCCTTCATGTGAATACTCTCTTCGTAATCAATGTACTCACACCACTTTCAGCACTTTCCACCATTGCCTACCGACTCTTCTTATAGCGAAAATTTGTGATCGAAAAATCAGCAGTCGCAGCCTCCTAATTTACCTACTCTTCGGAGGAATTCGGAAGAGTTCTTGAGTAAATTATTTCTTCGATTCTTGTTGTTAATTTTATCTGACTGACTATCTGACTGAAGAGTACCTTTATATATTATTTCAATTCGACTTATGCTAAAATTTGCTTGCGCAAATTCTTAGCATAAGTACGAACATAAATAAATTTACAAAGTATAATGGGGAGTTAACTCACATTTCTACTCTATACTAGATATTTCATCTATACTCTATAACTACTAATTACTGCCATATTATCTATATCCTCACTATTTACTATTTCTTATAGCTAATATCTATATATATACATATATATATATATAAATTATATTATTCTCACTTCATCATACACTAATTACTCATTTAAATCACATCATATATCTATTATTTAATATATAATATATTTATATATACTAATATATATATATAATATAGTATATAATATATATACATAATAATAATATATATATATTATATAATTATTAATTATAATAATTATATATATATATTTATTTAATTTATATAATATATATATAATATTAATTATTATATATATATTATATATAAATATAATATATATAAAAATATACATATATATATACTTTACATATATATTATATCAATAATATATATATATATATAATTATATATATATATATATATTATATATAATATATATATAAATATAATATATAATATATATATATATGGTATATACATACTATTATAAATATATATATATAAATATATATACAAATATCATAGCTGTTATATTTTATATATAATATAATATAAGGTATTGAATATAGAGATATATTATAATAAATATTTATTTTAATTTTTATAATAAAGAAATTGTAATAAAATATAATTTTTTTAACGTCTTTAAAAAATGATTAATATTAATACTAATCGATTATGAGATAGATTTAAGTTATATATATATATATATATAAATAGTAAATATATATATATAATATATAAGAATATAGATATACATATATTTAATTTAATATGATATATAGTAAAAATAACAATATATACATAATAATATATATATATTAATATATTATATATAATAATATATATAATTATATATATATACTATATATTAATATATATTATATTATTATAATATAATATATATAATTATATATATATATATATATAAATATATATATATATATATATATATATTATAAATAATTATATTTATATTATATAGATATATATATAATAAATATATTATATATATATATATATTTTATATATAAATATATATATATTAATATATAATATATATAATTATATATATATTATTACTATATATATTATATATATTATATATATTATATAAATATATATATATAATATATATATATATATAGATAATATATTTTATTATATAATATAGTATTAATTTATATATATTATATATATATAATAAATACAATATACAATATATATATATATATATATATATATAATATATATACCTTAGATAAAATTTAATAACTATGTATATAGATATATATATTATATACTTATAGATAATATATTATATATATATATATATATATAATAATAGTATATATGATATATATATTAATATATAGTATATATATACCTATATTATTATAATATATATATATATATATAATATAAATATATAATAATATATATATTATATACTATATTATATATTATTATATAATATAGATATCAATCTTGCCTAAACAAGAAATTTTCATTCAGATGACAAATGAATTCTCTTCTTAAAAAAAAAAAAAAAATAATTATGGAATCTAAGTCTGTAAAGAATTGAAAAGTACGATTGTAGGCTTAAGGAAGGTGTTCACTGCTCTGGATCTTTTCAAGGTACATCACCTGATATTCAGAATGATCTCATTTCATGCGTGAGTAAAGTTCTCAATGATCATATTACAACAGAAATAAACAGTGCTATGTTTTTCTCAATTCAAGTGGACGAAACAAGGAATAAATCTGACGCGAACTCTATCCATAAGTTATTCATTATGTGACGAGAGTCACATCAAGAAAGATTATGTTTTTTCCAGTGAACGAAGACCGAGGACTGAGTCTATTACAAATATAGTGTCTAATAGTCGTTTGACAATTTAATGAGCACGAATCAAGATTAGTTGGGAACACTACGATGAAGCACATTCATGCGAGATATTTTCAGGATGAAACAAGAATATATGCAATATATTCAATTGCGGTTTTTTACTCATTTTATGCTCACAGACTGCAATAATTTTGCTAACGGAACAAAGCATACCTGAAGTATAAGCGGATTTTTCTCATTGAATTCATTTCATGCTTTTTTTAGTAAATCACCAAACGGCATGACATTATTACAGGAACTTATAGAAATAAAAATCTGGACTAAAACTTAAAAACCTATTGCTCCATCAGAAATTGAGTGAATTTCAAAGAGCCCGCGGGGGTAGTTAATTAGAATTGCACGATTCTATCAAGTTTCTGAGCCGGTATCTGAATGCATAACACTAATAAGCATTACCTTCAAATGCTAAAAATATATCTGTCAATTAATGTGTTATAGTAGAATTTTTTATATAGTGGATTTTTATTAGGGTCATTCTCCAAGCAACACTCAAACATACCTACATCAAATAAACACATATAATGAAAAATTAAATTATCTAACTTTAGGTCAGATGAAACTTTGCTCGTTACGAAGAGCTGTTAAAAATTTGCGCCATCAAATGATAATCATAGTTCACTCATATCGGACAAGAATAATGGAAAGGCTTGCTTCTATATGTTCTGGACCATGGTTACTACACAAATAGAAAACAGATTTAACATTTTAACAAATTCCGACTTTTAGATATAATAAATTCAAAATTATAGGCGACGATTCCGAATATCTTATAAAATCACTATAACAGAGATTACCCCACTTTTAAATAAACAAAAGTACTCTGCGAAGAACTAAATTTTTATGAGTACAAATAGCGATGAGCAATACTAAGCCAAAATATTTTCCTTTAAAAACATTAAAAGAACTTATT
>JABUQX010115711.1:5000-10000 GCA_015478945.1 Trachelipus rathkii | reverse complement strand
CGCACCGGTCCGTTGCCAACTCCAACTCATCGTTTTAGGATTCTTTCTCCTTCTTTAGTACATCCAAATTCATCTTACTATTCATATTAATGTTACTTCTCAGACACCCTCTCTAGGGTCCCTGCACCTTTAAGAACTTATAACTATCATATTCGAGATATACGGCAACAATAAACACTATATAAGATACAAATATGTATTATTATACAAATATTACTAAACACACCGCATCGGCGCCCCCGGTTCAACTCCGGATCGAACCGGAGCCGAACCTACTACTCATCCTCCTCTATTTACCATCTCAAATTTTACCTCTACGGGACCCCATTCATTTTTAGGGGCAGCAACCCCCTCGGTTGTTGGCTACGTACCGAGCATAACATGAATCAAACACACATGAAGAAAAACTCTGCCTTAACCACACCATAGAACTAACAACAACCATCACTATTAACATAATAAACATGTCGAATCATCTCGCAATATTACAAACACAAAAATCAGAAAATCTGCAGAAGCATATACAATCTTCCAAATTTCAACCGCCGCCCTGGGGATCAAACTATAGACTATATACCAGAAAATATTATGAGAGTTCACCATTTCTACAAAAAATATCTTAAGAATAACCAAACTTCCTCAGAACTACAAAGAACACAAGAGACCTTTTTCGCCTGTTTAATTATCAAAGCTAAGAAGAAGTACATTTTACTACAATGACGAAAAGCTCGCCAAAATGAATATAACTTTAAATTTGTTTCATGTATTTTTTAAATATAAAATAGATTCTAATAGCAACAAAAGGTTTTAACATTCATTTAATATACAGAAAAATGATAATAGCTTTCTAGAAATATAGTATATTATCATATATAGTATATATATATATATAAATATAATATATGATATATATATATATATATATATATATATATATATATATATATATATATATATATATATATATATATATATATATATATAATATATTTAATATATATATATATTGCACAGTTTTGATATGATGGCCAAGTGCATTTTGGCAGTACATTAAGCTGCACAGCACGAAGAAGGGCATTGCAGTTTGTCAACTGAAGCCATGCAGAGGTACGTCAACCGCAAACATCAAGTTGAGTAGCGGTTCGACAAAAGGAATGAGTGTTCATTTGCAGACTAAGCAGAAAAAGGAATTTGAGTATGATAGAAAGCTGACAAAAACAAAAAGTTTTAGAATCGGCGTAAAAAAAAAATAGCATCACAATCGAATATATAATATTATAGTATATACTATAATAATATATATATTAATATATATTATATATATAATATATATATATATATATATATATATAATATATATATATATATTATATAATATATAATATATATCATATAATATATATATATAATATATATTATAGATATATATATATATATATATATATATAATATATTATAATATATATATATAGGTATATATATAAAATATATAAGTATATATATATAATATATAGTATATTATATATATATATATAATAATATATATATATATAATATATATAATGAGCGACTCTTTAAGCAGCACTCATGAAAAGGTTGCAGAAATGGAAAGGATGTTACGGCGAACCCTGATTTCGACGATGGACGTTGATCTTTGATTCTTCAACATTCAACATCGCGACCGTCAGCTCCACTCTGTCTTTGGCCCATGGAACTATACTACTGCGCTTTTGCAAAAATTCCCTGAAGGAAGTCTGCCTCTTAGTGAACTGCTATTGCACTGCAAACTACTACCTTACAAAACTGAACAAGAGCATTTTGGAAATTATCGGCTTGTTAATGTAAAAACTAGTTCTAAATATAAAACGAGATACCGTGAAGGAAAGTGCGAAAGGTAATCATACCGGAGATCTATGACGCAGTAAGATGGAGAATTTCACTAATTACTGTTCTGAAGAACTGTCATCATTTTCCTTGACACTGATTTTGGATTCTATCACTCACAGTGTACTTGGTCTTTGTCATTCATTTCACTGATTCTAACTGCAATGACAAATGTCGTTCTGCAAATGCAAGCCAGCTTTTTACCACCACATGACCGAAACATCGTGCAGATCTTCTAAGGACAATGAGCAGTGGGGCCTCCAAGGTAAGCTGCACCTTGTACTACGTGATTCAGCTGCAAACATGGTGGCGTCCATGAGAGTTGGGCAAGTCGACGATGCTAACTGTTTTCTGCATTTGCTTCACTTAATTGTTACTAAGGGGGTTCTGGCGCAGCAATCAGTAGCTGAAATGCTTGAGCGTGCCAGCAATGTCGAAAAGGATTTCGCTAACAAACAGGAATACAAAGAAGCTCTACGCAAAGCATTTGATGCACTGAATCAGCAGCCTCTTGTTTTCCTTCGCAGGCAAGCTACACGGTGGAAAAGTACCAAAAATGAGTTAAGCCGTCTACTTCAGCTAAAACAGGCCATCGCCTTGGCTTTGTCCATTTTAGAGGAATCTGAAATCACCGTGAGTCATTCTCACAAACTGATACCAAATGACTGGCATTTAATTGAATCACTGAACTCGCTGCTTTCACTCTTCGAAACAACAATGCTGATGGACGAAAAGGAAACTAGATGCATTTTCCATGCGCACTCTTTAAGAAAAAAAATTGGAATGCAGAGATTCCTTGTCAAAATCACATGACAGAGTTTGCTTAAATTCATTGATATATATTTGTATAAAGATGATCAACGCATGCAGCATGTGAACATCGAGAAATCTAAGCAACAATGATGATGGCAGAAAAGGAAACAAGCTGCATAAGCGAGGTAATTTTCCATGCGCACGCTTTACGAAAAAAATTGGAAAATGCAGAGATTCGCTTTGTCAAAATCACACGACAGAGTTTGCTTAAATACATTGATATATATATTTGTATGGAGATGATCAATGCATGCAGTATGTGAACATCGAGAAATCTGAGCCACACTCATTCGCTACCGTTTTAGATCCGCGCTTCAAAGTCGCGAAGATTTTCCGAGACCACGAAGCTCACGGACATGCAGTTTCGAAATTAAAAGAACTTGTTGTTCAGGAGTGTCAACAAGATGCAAATGGACAGCCCAGCATTGCAACAACCGATCAGAGTGATCAACCCAGCCCTGGTTCTTCAATATTCACGGCATCAGGAGCTTACGGGTGGTGGCGATAATCATACTCCATCACAACGCACCAATAAATTAGACGCTAGCAATATTTCACCTGAAAAAGTTGCAAAAAAAGAACTCGAAGAATACACAGCTGATATTATTCAGTCACCATCAGAAAATCAACTAAATTATTGTAAGATGAAAAAAAAAAGATTTTTTTCCGAATCTGGCTTGCGTAGTTCAATTAACGTGTCCTCTCGGAACCACTGTCGTTCATCTGAACGACAATTCAAAGTAGGTAAACGTGTGAATACTGACGCGCGCTCTCGATTGCTGCCACAGAATGCAGAGATGATCATCTGGTTAAATTACAATGTTAGCACAGTGGGCTATAGCATTTTCTCAGCCCCAAAGGAGCACAGGGAGTTTAAAAACAAATACAAAAACATACGACATGAATATCAATTGGCTGCTGAGCTCAACATATTACCGCAGTCAAGCGGCAGCGAAGACAGCGACTACGTGATTAAGGAGGTTAACTAAAGGGAAATTAGGAATGCTATTATTAATAAACTAGAAGGAATTTTATTAAAGGGAATGTTATTAACGTTAACGATATACGTTCTTTAAAATTTAAGTAACCGCTTCTGCATCCAAATTGTACAGCACAAATTACGCTTGCGGGGTTAGTAATTATAATCCAGAAATGTCACGTTTAAAAAAAAAAAAACCTGCGTCGGGAACTTGCTTCACCCCTACCAAGCTCGTCCCAGCGTGTGCATCTGGGTTTGCACTAATGTAAATAGTGACCTCTGACAGGCTAAGCCAATATAGTAATATGATTTTCAAAATCCCGATCCCGATCAATTTTTGATCCCGTACGATCACACACACACACACACACACACACACACACACACACACACACACACACACACACACACACACATATATATATATATAATATATATAATATATATTATATATATATATAAAATAATATATATATATAATTATATATATATATATATATTTATATATATATTATATATATATATATATATATATATATATATATATTATATATATATATATATATATTATATATATATATATAATATATATATTATATATATTATATAGATAATATATATATATATATATATATATATATATAGTATATATAATAGTATATATATATATATATATAATTATAATATAAATATATATATAATATATATAGTAATATATATAATAAATATATATCAGAGCAATTCCATATTTCATTTTCAAGCAACCAATATATTTTCATTTATAATTAACTTCTATAAGACTATTTAATATCTAAAATATAATAAAAAAATTATAAGAAATTTTAAGAAATTATATCAACCAATAATAATATATATAACTAATATATTAATATATATATATATATATACTATAATTATTTACTTTTATATTAAGTATAATAAATATATATATATAATTATACTTTTAAAAATTTTTAACCTTAATTTAAAGATTATATATACATATATATATATATAAAATATATGCAAGTATATACGGAGGATGAAATACAAAAGGAGGAAATTATTAGGGCCTGACATAAAAGCGGAAAAAAAATGGGAGTCGCAGTATGGATGTTGCAGATGGAAAATGTTTGCCAGAAGGAGGTGATAGGGTGGAGGAAATGGCTGCATAGTTATATAACATATGATTGAGGATGTGATTGTGTACCACAGGATTGGGAGATGGAATTGTTTTCCCTCATTACATGTTCGAATAGATGGAATGTTGGAAATTATAGAGATATGTCTTTAAGTGTCTGGTAGGGTAAAGTGTACCGGACAA
>JABUQX010115710.1:0-20290 GCA_015478945.1 Trachelipus rathkii | reverse complement strand
CACTAACTACTCACACACATTAACACACCCAAGAGGTTGGACACACTTAATAAACAAATTTACAATTCACTCAGTTAGTCATCAGGGAGTAACAGAAACCAACCTACTTGAAGACTTCTACAACATAACCATAACTTATCATCCCCCGATATTTCATTGATTCCCCCCCAAATTCAAGTTACCACAACATTGCAAACTTGTCATGCTCTCTCCTTAGATCACATCCCAATACTAATCACAGGTCCACATAAACCCTACACACATTCTTTTAGAAAAAAATATATGTTAACTACAAGAAACAAACTGGCATGCTTGCACTAACCACATAGAACTATACCTATAGTCCTTTCAAATAGCTGATTTTCCTCTCTCAACAAAACAATACAGTTCTCAATAAAATAATTCTAAAAGCATCCCAAAAATACATCCCACATGAATACCACAAACAATTCAACCTCTCAGACAAAATAGACAACCCAATCAAGACCAACTAATTTAAATCGCAGACCTCTACAAAAGAATAAATAATCTAATTAACTTAAACAAGAATAAAAATTGGTAACAATACACTAAATTTTAAGACCAGCGCAGTAAAAGTAATCCACACAATAGAAAAAAAAATCCATACTTCAGACACTCAACCCTCAACCAATGCAATATTATTGTTACACTATTCAAAAATCAGTCATAAACCCACAATCTCCACCAGTTGACAAATAATTAAATGACTTAAAAAGCTAAATACCAACCAGGAAGACCTCTCATTTACTCCCCTAGGAGTACTAAACACCATCAAAAACCTTAAAAACTAACAAGCAGTGGGCCCAGACCAAACATCCAATACTCGTATTAAAAATTTAGGAACCCAAGCTATCGCAGCCCTAACTCAAGTAGTATTCAATGTTGCATGACATGGCAAACTATCACTCTCCCACAACTCAGGAAACATGCACATATAATTCCTATACTAATGGCAAACAAAGCACCTAACAACTGAGAGCCTTGTATTGACCTATATCATTGCTCTCTACAGTATCCAAAGTATTAGAAAAATTAATCTTATATAGAATATCTCCCTCTCTTCATCCCGTTATCAAACTCACAACATAGATTTTAGACATAAACACTCCACCACCACTCTCCTAACCAATCTAACACAATACATCCTTACTAGTCTTAATCAAACCCTTCTTTCTTCTCGCACTCTCCTTGTAGCAATAGACATTAACAATTCATTCAATACAGTCCCTTGTCTCATTTTAATAGACAAAGTACTAAGCGCAGATATAACCATCAAAGACAAAAAAATAATAGCAAATTTATTATCCATTCATTCATCTAGTCATACAGGGACACCACTCCTCTCATACTTACAAATTATATAATGGAGTCCTCCATTGAGCCATCCTTATGCTTGTTGCTAGTTTGATTATTATTTATGATTCGAAAATTTGCTCCATTTTAATATTTTATATTTTCATTGCACCTGGCACCATTATTTGATATTAATTAGAAACTAATCCTCAAATCTACAATAAATTACTTCTTTACTATGAATGAGTTTTAATAGTATCAAAAGTCAGAATTGCCAAGCTCCTCATTCAGAAGAGTGTTAATGAATTTTTTTATTTAAAAGACCATCTTATGAAATATTTTGACTCAGTTCGTTCCAAATTTAAATGCGTGTGAGACCCTAGTATCAATTTTTTTTTGTTTTTTTTATGTTTCATGAAGAAAAATATTCTACTGTATAGATTTATTTAACATGAGTTCAGGAAAATAATTTTATATTGTCATTTTAGTTTCATTTTTATATTAAAGAAATAAAGCAAGGGACAAAATACCTCTTTAGGGCTGTGGCAGTATGTATATTATTTATTACCTTTGAGCAAACACATGTAGTTCTCGAGCTGGAAAATTGACTACTGTTGATGATAGTGAATTAGAGCTATAGAAACTTGAGCCTTAATCCTGTATGTATATTTTAATGAAATAAGTTATTGGTTCAAATTTTTGTATTTAGATTCAAGCATTATAAAAACCAGTAAAATAATCATAACTTTTTCTTGTTCTTTTTCTTCATTGGAAGAGGACTGAAAGCCTGTGTAGAGTGATATATTGGATGTTCTGGATGATAGGCTACATGGAAGAACTCAAAAGTTCACTTCCAGAACCAGATTTTAATCATTTGTGATTATTTATCCCAAATATTATATATATTAATAATTTAATTTTGGTACATTTATGTTAAAAATATAAAATGATGACATCCGCAAAAATGTGGTATTTAATTTAAATATCTTATTTAAGAACATATTGCCATCGATGTAAATATAATATATATTTTAATCATTTGTGTTATCCCAAATATATATATATAATATATATAATATATATATATATAGTTTTCTTGCCCCTGGCCCACCTTACTTGGAGGGCCACACCACCTCCAGAAAGCTGGCCACCGCTCTTGGGTGGTTCCACAGGTCAAGAATAGAAGTCACAGCAAAGGTGGTACGGGGAGCGTCGAAGGGCTGGGCACTCCAGAAGGAAGTGCTCCATTGTGTCCGGGGATATACGACATCTAGTGCAGATGGGGATATAACGTTGTCAAGTTTGAATCTGAATTTATATTGCATAAGATTTGGGTGGTGGCCTGATCTGCTCCGGGCGATAATTTGGTTTCTTCTGGACAGTGATTCTTCTGTAGGGGAGATGTTTGGGGATGGGGTGTTTAGTAGATTGTTATTTGGGCGATTTTGTAGATATGTGTTAGTTAATTGGGTATGGATGTGAGAGGGCCAAGACCTATTTGGGGGTGGGGAGGAATGTTGTTGTAGGTGTCATTATAAAATGATAGCATGTGGAGGATGGGGGGGGGGGTTTGGAGAGTATTTTGTGGATGGATGGGTTGGATTGTGTTTCTGGAAAAAATTGTCTGTCCCTATATGTTCAAGTGGGTAGGATGGAAGGATTAGTGTCTCGTTCATGTAAATGCTGGGAGGGGGTTGTTTTAGTACAGTCCAGTTGATTATTCTAAGGGCATATGTTTTGTGTAAACTTGCAATTTATTTAAGTGGATTGTGATAGTGCTGAGAACCATGCGGGGGAGGCATAGTTTATATTAATTGTTCTGAGGAGTTTGTTTGTAGATTGTGGTAAGGGTATGTTTCTGTCGCTGAAGTTTGTGTTGGGAGAGAGTTCGGAGGGTGTTTAATTTCCGTTGGGTTGAGGAAGTTAATTGGGGACTGTGGGGCGGAGAAAGTCAATGTTGTCGTAAGTGATCCTAATATTTTTTGGTTTCTGTTTAGGAACATCTTTGTTGTTCAGTAAGACTATTGGGTGGAATGAGGGTTGGTGGCGCATTATTTTTTAGAGGGTAATGGAGGATTTAAGGGGCGAAGCTGTAATTCTATTGGTGAGTAGCCAAGTTTCTAATAATTGTAGGTATTCTTGGGTGTGCTGGGTGGTTGTGTTTACAAGTGGATGTTGGGAAATGAGACTGATGTCGTCTGCGTAAATAGTTTGGTGGATTGGTTGGTAGGGGTGGGCAGATCTGCTGTAAAGAGATTGAAGAGGAATGGAGAGAGAATGTCGCCCTGTGGTACGCCGTTTTGCAGTTTTATGGAGTGTGAGAGGGTGTTTTGTGCGTAAGTTAGCAAGGTTTATTGTAAGGAATTTAGAAAGGATCTTTTTATCAATTGTTTTTTTCTTAGGGATGAAGAATATTTTGTATAAGGATATATGTGGAGAGTGTCAAAGGCTTTGTTAATGTCGTGATGTGTAACCCTTTGAAGGCAACCGACAGAACTCTTCTCTGGGGAAGATATCAAGAATTTCTGCCCCGGGGGGGGGGGTACTGCAAGATTACACAATTCCCCCCCTCCCCCAGGAGGGTTACTTGCCCAAAAGGAGCCGACTTAACACCTCTTCAACATCATAGTATATATAATATATATATATATATATATATATATATATTATATATATAGTAGTATATATATATATATATATTATATAATTTATACTATATATATATATAATTTTTTTTCCAGGTTTATTTGAAACTTTTTTAGAAAAAGTATAGGCCAATTAATATATATTTAGAATTTTAAGATATTTTAATAGGCTTTATTTTAAACATAAAAACTAATAAGAATTTTACCCAACAAAAAATTAATGCCAATAAAAATGAAAAATTTGAAATCGAAGAGCAAAAAGCCTCCTTCTGAGTGCCAAATATGTGGCGTTGTAACTGAACTTTTATCTGATCATATGAAGCGTGCTCACTTAAATAAGAGGGATTATAAATGCGAACATTGTGATTTGTCTTTTGTTTATGCCTTTGAGAAGAAAGTTCATTCCTATACTCATACTGGAGAAAAGCCTTATTCATGTAGGTTGTGCAGTGAACGTTTTAGTCACCCAAAAGCTAAATCTACTCATGAAGATAGTCATGAAATAATTGAGCATAAGTGTCGCGTGTGTCAAAAAGCATTTTATGATAGGAATGAAAAAGCGATTCATGAAAAAAAAGTTCATACAAATGAAATAATTAATAAAAATCAATGTGTTGAATGTAGGAAAAGATTTTCTAATGAAACAAATCTTCGTATTCATATGAAAGAACATAGTATGGATCTTAAATGTAGCTATTGTTCTATTATGTTTTCAAAGGGTATGGAAAGAAAAATGCATGAAAGAGAGCATTTAAGGGATATTGCACTTCAAACTTCATTACCATTACCACCAAGGACTCGTAAGAAGAGAGGAATGTATGTGAAACATGAAGCTTATAAGCCAAAATTAAAGTATTGTTTGAATGTTCTTCATCCTTTTAAATGTTGCTTGTGTTCTAAAGCCTTTATTATGAAAGGACAATTGCAGAAGCATTATGATAGAGTTCATCCTGATAAAAAAGATTCTTTATTTAGATTTGAATGCCCAATATGTAAAAAAAGATTTCTCACTTATCAAGCATTGTATCAACATAAAGTTTGTCATGCTACTGAAAAACAATATCACTGTTCTAAGTGTCCGTACAAAACTGCTAGGCAGGGAGATTTGAGACTACACATTAAAAATCATCATTCGGTAGCTTTATACAAATGTGAATATTGCAATAAGAGATTTACATTAAAACATCTTTATATTGAACATTTAAACGTTCATAAAAATAAATTATTTCAATGTAATTTTTGTGATAAAAGTTACCCAATTATTAAACTACTTCGAGTTCATATGTTTAAACATATTGAACATTATACGTGTTCATTATGTGGTATGAAATGTCCAAAATCGGCAATGAGCAATCATCTATCTTTACATAGGAAAGATATTTTTAATTCTACCAACAAAAGGGAAGACAATATTAAAACTATTGAATATTTTCAAGAATCTTCAGAAGTTTTACCTTATGAATTTTATGATTCAAGCAATTGCAAAATTTGTAGCAAACAATTAGGTACTCGGAATGCATTTTTGCTTCATATCAAAACACACGGTGATGATGAACTTACCTATTTAACAGCGAGTTCATGTTTTGAATGTTATTTTTGTGGATTAGTCTTTCCAACATCTCAAGAATGTGAAAAACATAAATTTGAACATGAAATTCGAATTTATGCTGATAGCATGTCGGGTAAGGGTTAAGTAAGTGTAATGTATATTATAAAATTATCCGTACAGATAATTATTTTTATTATCATTATCATCATCATTATCATTTTCATCATCATCACGATTATACGGATATTTTTATTTATATGAATTTTTTTCCTTCATATTTTTATATTTATTATTCTTGATGTGATAAAATAGAAATATTCCTTGTGAATGTTTTTGTGCCTCCCGACATTCCTTTTTATATCAGTTCATATTTTAAAAGGAAAACTAATATGCAAGACAGGTCATATTATAAATAAATCTAAATTTTTAATGTTTTTATTCCATTTCCCTTCTGCAAGATCACTCATTCAAGTATTCTGGTAGTAGATTGAAAAAACAAACCTTCGATAGTATTAGGAAAGTTTTTTTTTTTTTTTTTTTTTTTTTTTTAAGGAAAAATCCTGTAATTACAGTGAAATAAGAACTTTTACGCAGAGGTGCGGAGTCAGGAGTCGAGTTTTTATTATTATTATTATTATTATTATTATTATTATTATTATTATTATTATTATTATTATTATTATTATTATTATTATTATTATTATTTTTTAATGTGTTGACTCCCTACTCTTCATTTTTTTTTCATGTGTGTCTGTCCTGCGTCACAAAGAACAAACCCTTCATTCAACTGTACACTAAGCATAAGATCGTCTTGAAGACTAATGTTGCGTATATATTTTTTAATTTTAACTTTTATCATTTTATTGTTAGAATGCGCGATTTGTTAAATGCTAACATGGCTGATTGTGAATGATAAGTGTCACGAAAACGTGCTCTACCTTTTTCTTTTCTTCAGTTTTTATTACCCACTATTTTGCCAGTCCTATCGGCTCATTTTTAATCCATCAGCTTTTTCGATTCATGTCAAGTGGTTCATTTTTCATTTTTGTGTACAGTATATTTTTTTCATTTCACCAAACTTTCATTTGTAGCTGTAGTGTAATTGTTTTGTGTACGAGTCATAAAATAGTCGTTTCAAGAAAAATTTGTACAGGAGCATTATGTATGATTATGAAATATTTAATGTAGAATTAAATGATTAAATTTTTCTTTTATTATAGTCTGCAATATATATCGGCTTAAAATTACCGCTTCCGGAATCGGTAGTCTGGTAAGTTTTTGGCTTCTCACCTCTGTTTGTATGAGAGATTCCAAAACAAACGTTGAAGAATTTGCTACTTTTTTTCCCAAAAGGGGAGGATTGAGATGTAGGTTTTCCTGTTTGTATTTATTGGTATTGAAATGAATAATGGTTGTTTCATTACATCAGTTAAGACTATGGCACATTCGTTTGTAAGCCATAGTTTTATGACAATGGAACATTCACTTGGAACTTGGAAGCCATAATTACAGTATTCAAATAAAGCGAAAACAATATTAGTTCCATATCTGTAGTCGAGGGAAAAAAAAAATTGAGATCCCTGAAAACATTTGAACCGTTCCTGTATCAAGTTAATTTACTGCTTTTTCCTCTTTCATTTGGTGTATAAAATTTCCAATGATTTTTCTTCCCTCTTATTATCTAAATGCTTTTTATTTATCTCTTATGTTTTTAGCTCTCACGTGTTAATGACTAAAAGCAGGTTTATTAACGGTGTTGATTTAGTTTTGAGCCGTTTAGCTTTAGCACATATTAATGATGCAGTTGGAAAGATTGAAAGATACATTTAAAATAATACTTAATAGTCTTTGTTATTAGTTGTAGGTAGAAACTTTTTTTTTTTTTTTTTTTTTTAACAAAGATGGACAATCTTAGGGGCGTGTTAGGTGTGAAAAGAATTGATAAAATGAGGAACGTATTAGAGAGTTATGTGGTGTGAAGAAAGGGATAAATGAGAGAATAAATGAAAGTTACGTTGAGATGGTTTGGAAGATGGATGGACCAGTCGGTTGGTTAGCGGATGATTAATAGTTGCGAGTTTGTGGGGGAAGTCGACCGCTGCGGAGACCGAAGAAAAAGGGATTTGAGTCAGTAAACGAAATGTTTGAAGGATAGAAATGTGTGAGTTTTCCAGAGGCGAGAATAAAGGTGCATAATAGGAGTAAATGGTGGGGTTTTGTGAGAGGGGTATGGTTGTGGCCCACCTGGGCCAGGGGATGAACCCTACACTTGACGATATGCCATAGTGTGGGTCCGTCGGGGTCCCGGAAAGAAAAAAAAAAAGCTCTTTTTATTTTGGGGTGGATTTCTGACTGCGGCGAGTTTCCACTAATGGTAATGGCTGGGCTTTCTTTTCGACTTGTGTCATGTTCTTCTACTACTTTTTCCGTTGCATATCACGCACCTTACCCCCAGTCTTTGGGGAAAAAAGGAAAATGATGATGATATGATTATATAATATATAATATAATATATTATATATATATATATATTATATATATATAAATATATATACTATATATATTATATATATATAATATTATATATATATATAATATATGATATAGTATATATATGATATATATAGCTATATATATATATATATTGTTGGGGTGGCTGCTGCCCACTACCTCCTATCTCTTGCTAGGAATGCTGAGGCATGCCTCGGAGCATGGTTCGTGATCCCGTAAACGACCTTTCCTAACTTTTTTAATAAAATTGTATGGAATCGTGTAAGATGTTTGTGTCAGAGGAATAAATGTTTGAGAAAGAGGAAGAGGTGATGGATGATTTAGAAAGGGCAAGATTTGAATTTCACCCCGAACTGAAAACAAAGATGAAGGAAAAGGGTGAAATTGAGTGGTGTGATGTAAAATGTGTGCGTGCTGGTGTGAAAGAGAATGAAAGAGGGAGAGAAGGGTTGCAATTTTTGATGAGTGACCTGTGGTGACAAAGCTATGAGTAGACTTTGTTTGTGTTAGTATAGGAATTCTAATGGTTAAATTTAAGTTTGAAAAGGTCAAGTTTGTGTTGGTTCTTGTGTCTAGTGAAGTCGTTAGAGAGTTACGATTTTTTGGTTGCGATAATTTGATTGATGTTCGAATGGGGTGAGTAGGAGCTGCAGATTGATAGTGTTGGGGACCTACATGGTTGGATAGGTGATCAAAAAAAGGATGGTATAACAGGTGGTATTGGGGGGGCGGGAGAAAATGAGAATGGTTAGGAAGGTGATTTGATTTCTGTGAAAAAGAGAGAGGTATGTGTGTAAGTAATTACTTTCTTTAAAACGCAAGAGTATCCATAAGCATACTAGAGTTGGCTGTAGGTAGAGATGGTATCGAAGTGAAAAGTATGATTGATTTTGTGTTGGTGAAGTAAGGAGATGTTTGAAAGTATGTGTTGCGATGTTAAATCAAGGTGGAGGCGTTTAGAATGGGATTATCGCGGATCATATGTTGTTCTTATGTAAAAATTAAGTTAGTGGGGCTTGGATGGAGAGGAGGTGATACGGAAAGGGAAGTAGGGTAAAAGTAAGACGTGAGAAGTCTAAGTGAGCAAGAGAATAAAGGATAAGTATGTAAGAGCGCTCGCTAGTAAATCGGTTGAAATGTGAACAAGTTGATTACTGAACAAAATACTGGGGCAATGAAGAAGCAATTGTTTAGTATGCAAAGGAAGTGTGTGGATGTGCTAAAGTCCAGCCGAGCCCAGTGAAGAATGGTTAACAGCGAATGTGTGGAATGAAGAGCGGACTGAAATGAAAGGCGGTTAAAGGTAAAAAAAAGAAGCAAAATCCTCTCGGTTGCAAAGCTGAGCTGAAAAGCGAGCGAACCCGATGGTAAGTTTTCAAAACAGCACCAAGATGCTTGAGACAGTACTTATAAGGAGCGAAATATAAGATAATCCACCTGTAAAAGCGTGTCCGTATACGTAAGGAGAAAACACAGGACGGTAAATGAACAGTTTGGGAGAAGGACGAAAAGCCATGAACTATGACGCTGACATACAAGGAAAATAGGACTTAGCCTTCTGAAGGAAAGCTGGCGGAATGAGTATTCATAGAATAGAAGGAATGAGAGTTGTAAAATCGGGTGCTCAGGTAGGAGAATTAGCACTGAGATAGGGATTGGTCTTTCTGTAAATGTATTGAACAATGCGGCATTGAGGGGAGTTGTTTGTGAACAACGTAACACTTTCGAAAATAAACTGAACGAGCAATGGATTGAACAGTACAATCGAACACGGAAGGCCTTTGGGTAGTTAGGTGAATGCAACCTTGTGTGTTTTGCCCGAGTCCGCGGATGGTGCAAGAAGGGAATAGGTATTTTGGTGGACCCGATGAGCGTTAAAAATAGTAAGGAGGGAGGTCAATGGGCTTTTCAGTTGAAAAAAGTTTGAATAACTAGTATAAGGTGCCACACAGTTCTGCAGGTATAGATGAAATTCTTAACCCTCCACGTGAAATGATCAAAGGAGAAGTCGGGCCTCAGGCTGCAGCATGGATGGTGATGATTGATTGGAAGTTGTTAAATTTAACAAACCGCGTTTGATGCGAGCACCAGACTGCTTCTATAGTGTCTCAAGGTTGAAAATGGAGGACATCGCGGTGTGCAACTCAATAGTACCTCAATAACTTGCTAATATTATGTGCGTAAAGAGGAGAAATATATCGGCGAAAACTGTATAAATTATAGTGGTAATAAGTCTACTATTGAGTGTAACGTTGAGAGAGAAGGTTATGCCACAGCTCTGGGGATTATTCTGGTTCGAAAGGAGTGCGTTCTGATCACCGATTACTGAAGGGGACTCTGTCTGTAGCTATCGGCGTGGAAGAACCATTCGCGTTCTTTTAGAGTGGTTAAAGGATGTGGAGGATCGATAAATCTTTACATTGAAACAATTACCACTATGTAAATATGCATACCACTAGTTGATGCGGAGAGGTATAGAAAAGAATATATCACTTGACTATTTAGTTGTGTTATTCACACTTTGATCAAGAAGGACTCTTTTTCACTTTTCGATTCGCGTTGTTACCGTAAACTTCTCTTTTTATGATACTAGTTTATATAAGTTCTCAGCGTAGCTTTATGGCAGGTATTTACACGCAGTAAACTATTGCTAGTCTGTGGTTAGGCTCATCTATATTGTTAAATACAACGAACAGTTGTTATCATCACTACTATAGATGAATGAGCTCCTTGTTCACTTTTTAACTCGCGTTGTTTCAAAGAAACTGTTTCTTTCCTATCTATTCATTTAGGTGTTTTCACCTGTAACTCCCTTGTGCATATTTAAATTCAAGTTGTAACGCTGAACCTTAAAATGTTGCACTTTGATCGCTGTGTTCACCAGTATCTGCTCTTGTTTCACCTTTATCCGATTGTCTTACCATAACTACCTCTGTTGCAGTTTCATTCGCTGTTCACACTGTAACCTTGCTCTTTTTGCACCTTCATTTCGCGTTTTGTATTTACCATTAACTGCTCTGTTTGCACTTTTCATCGCTTGTTCCACCAGAACTGCCTTGTTTCACTTTTAATTCCTTTTTCACTCTGTAAATGCTCTTTCCACTTTAAATCGGCGTTGTTTCCAAATAGGTAAGATACAGTAATCTAGAATCGTGCTTCATATAGTTTGGTGATTGTGGTGTGAGGTTATTTTCACACAGCGAGGCATGCTCTGAGTAGTCATTGCGAATATGTTATGTTTTCATGCACCGTGTTTATTTACCTGAATATAGTAGCCTGAGTAGAATTGATCTTGTTCATGCAAATGATTATTTACCCACTGTTCACCAGAACTCTCTTGCTTCCACTTATTATTCGCGTTTTGTTCACCTTTAACTGCCCCTCTGCAACCTTTCATTTGCCCCGTTTCGTTTCAGCAAGGAACTGGGTTGGGCTTTGCACTTGTATCCCGATGCATGAGACACTGTGTATTATAATCAGCACTGAACTGCTGTCGAGATATTTATGAGAGTGGAGTGGTGCCGTCTCTCGTCACCCCAATCCTGATGCGGCGCCCACGTATTTGTGTTTTTCCACTGGGTGTAAAGGCCAAGAGTCTGACCAGAGAGTATATATAATTTCACGCCTATTTTTGGAGGAGACACCTTATGGTCAGTTTCGAGTTATGTTGCACTATAATAGGAAAGTGTCTGCTCTGGAGAAGTAAACGTTACAATTAACTTATAAGGATCTTGCTCATTGGGTGTGCGAACATTTCCAGAACAGTTCTGCTCTATGTTCAAGTCCTGATGTTATCATGACTTCTGTGTTGAGCACGACTGTTACAGTCTAAGTGTCTGAGTGTTAAACTTACTTTAGGGTATCAAGTATTCTGAGCCGTCATGTTATGCAAATTGGGATCATTGGCGGTACAGGTGTTCACCATTGTGAATCTGCGCATCGTAGTGTCGATTATGTGATGGACAAAGTTTTGTGAGACAGGAAGGTGGCTGGTGCCTAATCAACCTCTTGGTGAACGTTAAATGTTAATAAGTTGCGACAGTTGCACAGTCCATGAGTGAGCGTACGAGCCTCTTACATGAGGGTGATTTTGCTAGCTCTACCTGTTTTGATCCATTGTTAATGAAAAATAGTGTAGGCACGAGTATGTTCCTGGGGCACTAAGAAGATAGGATTTCCAAAGTTACCACGATGTACAGCATGACATATGCTCATTAGTCGAGCTACGCCTAGGTGTCTGATAAGACCATCTTAATTTCAACTTATATAGATATTGACGATTATGTATTACGTATAGAGAGTGTGTGGTTGTATCCAGAAACTGCAAATGGCCGGGATGCACTAAGTCTTTGCACCGAGGAATAAAACCATGTAAAAGAGTATGTGTTAGCATGTTTGGCTTACTGCCCTTTGTTTCATCGACAAGTTTCATCTGGTTAAGCAATGTGCATAATGTTGCACGGTTGGATTAATCGCGCACTATGTTATAGCACACCACGTGTGTTAGAACGAATTCTTCGTCTGCAACTTCCTTCGGATGAGTATCCACAGCAGTTGAGAATATCACCGGCATTGAGTCGTGTAACTTGCTCTTGTATGCACTTTCATGTGTCGCAGGTGAGGATCGTGAACATCTTGAACGCTAATGGTATCAGCTAGTACAATAGCATCGCGTTGGCAGAGGCGAGAATAAAGTGCATCGATTGAGGAGAGAATTTCAGCGCGAGTGATATTTCCTGCTTCTTTGTATGGCAAGCCTGGACAATTGCTGTGTTGTGGTCCACACCTGTACAAACCTGCCTCAGCGGACTTGTTAATGTAATCTCTCTCTACATTGTATCGTATCCATTAACACCTCACGTTGTAGAGCTTTCGCTTTGCAGCCTATTATCTCTCTACACTGGTGTATGCCTCTATGAACGGTTAATAATTAAGAGTCTGTCACCGTATAGTCTCGCTCTACTGATATTAATGTACAACGTGAGAGTAAGCTGGTCAGCTTGTATACGGCATGCCCTCCTTTCTTTTCGACAGACTGCTCTTGTTTTTGTACCTATCTTTCCTACTGCCTATTTTCTCCTTGCCTAGTGTGCTTGTCGTCTAACCAGAACTACACTGCTCTATCTGCGGCCTACACATCTTCGTTGCAGTTCGCACAAGGATTGAAGGTTGAAATCACACACCACACAATACTACCTTTTACTGTTGCTAACATTTTATAATAATTCGAGTAGTTGTTCACTCACTTAACTGTTTAATTATTCACATTAATTCGCGTTGTTTCACTCACTGATAACGTAAAATGTGCCACTATATTTATATTCGAGCGTGTTTTCACCAAGTTAAGCTTGCTCTTGTTCACTTTTATTAAATTCTATGAGCGTTGTTATATATTACCATAACTGCCCTTGTTGCCACTTTTCATTCGCTGATATTATCACCTTAATACTCTCAATTGTTATCTCATTCCTACTTTTGTTTCACTTTTTATGCACGTTGATCCACCTGTAACTGCTTTGTTGCACTTTTAATGCACGTTGTTCCACCTGTAACTGCTACTGTTGCACATTTAATTCACGTTGTTTCACCTGTAACTGCTCTTGTTGCACTTTATATTCACATTGTTTCACATCTATTTGCTCTTTTTGCACTTTTTATTCGCGTTTTTTCACCTGTAACTGCTCTTGTTGCACTTTTAATTCGCGTTGTTTCACCTGTAACTGCTCTTGTTGCAGTTTTCATTCGCGTTGTTTCACCTGTAAGTGCTCTTGTTGCACTTTTAATTCACGTTGTTTCAACTGTAGCTGCTCTTGTTGCACTTTTCATTTGCGTTTTTATCTGTAACTGCTTTTGTGGCACTTTTGATGTGCGTTGGCGCTCATTTGACTTCTCGTTTGGCGCTTTTCATTCGCGTTGCTTCCCATTTACCTACTCTTGTTCCACTTTATATGCGCATTGTTTCACCCGTAACATCTCTTGTTGCACTTTTCATTCGCTTAGTTTCACCTGTAACTGCTCTTGTTTCACTTTTCATTCGCATTGTTTCACGTTTAAATGCTCTTGTTGCACTTTGTTGCACTTTTTATTCGCGTTGTTTCACCTGTAAGGTTCTTGTGCACTTTCATTTCGCTGTTCACCCGTAACTGCCTTGTTGCACTTTTCATACGCTTGTTTCACCTTAACTGCTCTTTGTCACTTTTCATTCGCTCCTGTTTCACCTTAACTGTTCTGTGCAACTTTTATTCCGTGTTTCACCTGTAACTTGCTCTTGTTGCACTTTCTTTCGCGCGCTTTCACCTGTAACTGCTCTTGTTGTTTTTTTATTTGCGTTGTTTACCTGTAACTGTTCTTGTTGCACTTTGTATTAGCATTCATTCACCTGTAAGTGCTTTTGTTGCACTTTTTATTCGCGTTGTTTCACCTGTAATTGCTCTTTTTGCACTTTTCATTTGCGTTGTTTCACCTGTAAGTCTTGAATTGCACTTAAATTAGCTTGTTTCACCTGAACTCTCTTGTCACTTTTCCTTCGCGCTGTTTCACCTGTAAAAGCTCTTGTTTGCACTTTTCATTCGCGTTGATTCACCTGAAACTGCTCTTGTTGCACTTTTCCTTCGCATTGTTTCACCTGTAAGTGCTCTTGTTGCACTTTTCATGAGCGTTGTTTCACCCGTAACTGCTCTTGTTGCACTTTTCATTCGCTTTGTTTCACCTGTAACTGCTCTTGATGCACTTTTCCTTCGCATTGTTTCACCTGTAAGTGCTCGTGTTGTACTTTTCACTCGTTTTTTTTCACCTGTAACAGGCCTCTTTTTGCATCATACGCGTGTTTCACCATGTAACTGTTCGTGTTGCACTTTTCATCTCGTTGTTTCACCTGTAACTGCTCTTGTAGCACTTTTCATTCGCGTTGTTTCACTTGTAACTGCTCTTGATGCACTTTTTATTCGCGTTGTTTCACTTGCAACTGCTATTGTTGCACCTTTCCTTCGCGCTGTTATCACCTGTAACTGCTCTTGTTGCATTTTTCATACGCATTGTTTAACCTGTAACTGTTCTTGTTGCACTTTCTATTCGCGTTGTTTCACCTGTAAGTGCTCTTGTTGCACTTTTCATTCGCGTTGTTTTACTCGTAACTGTTCTTGTGCACTTTTCATTCCCTTTTTTCACCTGTAACTGCTCTTGTTGTATTTTTTATTCGCGTTGTTTCACCTGTAACTGCTCGGTGCACTTTTTATTTCCTTGCTGCACCTTAATCTCTTGATTGGCACTTTTTATTCGCGTTGTTCACCTGTAACTGGCTATTGTTGCACTTTTCCTTCGCGCTGTTCACCTAGTAACTGCTCTGTGCCATTTTCAACTCGTGTTAGCTGCTAACGTTACTTGTTCACTTTTATTTCGCGTTTTTCACCTGTATGTTTCTTGTTGCAACTTCATGTCGTTGTTCAACCTGTAACTGCCCTTGTTGCACTTTTATTCGCGTTGTTACCCGTTAACTGCTCTTGTTGCACTTTCATTAACGTTGTTCACTACAGTAACTGCTCTGTTGCACTTTTCCTCGCGTTGTTTCACCGGTAACTGCTCTTGTTGCATTTTCATACCGCATTGTTTCACTAAATTTCTTGTTGCACTTCCAATTTGCGTTTTTTCACCTTATGCTCTTGGTTGCACTTTTCATTCGCGTGTTTTCCCTGTAACTTATCTTGTTGCACTTTTCATTCGCTTTTTTTCACCTGTAACTGCCTCTTTTGCATTTATTCCGTTGTTCACCTGGTAAACTGCTCTTGTTGCCACTTTTTATTCCGTTGACTGCACCTGTAACTGCTACTTGTGCACATTTCATTCCCGTTGTTTCACCCGTAACTCTTCTTGTAGCACTTTTCATTCGCGTTTCACCTGTAACAGTTCTTGTTGCACTTTTCATTGGCGCTGTTTCTCCTGTAACTGCTGTTGTTGCACTTTCCTGCATTGTTCACCTTAAGTGCTCTTGTTGCCACTTTTCATGGCTTTGCTTTCACTGTAACACTCTTGTGCACTTCATCTCGCATTGTTTCACGTGAACTGCTCATGTTGCACTTTCATTCCGTTTTCACATTGTTAACTGCTCTTGTTGCCACTTTCATTCCGTGTGTTTACTTGTAACTTCTCTTGTTGCACTTTTTATTCGCTTTGTTTCACCTGTAACTGCTCTTGTTGCACTTTTCATTCGCATTGTTTCACGTGTAACTGCTCTTCTTTCACTTTTCATTCTCGTTGTTTCACCTATAACTGCTCTTGTTGCACTTTTCATTCGCGTTGTTTCACCTATAACTGCTCTTGTGCCACTTCATACGCGTTGTTTCACTTGTAACTGCTCTGTTGCCTTTTTATTCGTCCTGTTTCTCTTGACTGCCCTTGGTTCACTTACATCGCGTCCTCGTTTCACCTAACTGCTCTTTTTGCACTTTTATTACGCGTTATTTCTTCTGTTACTGCTCTTGTTGCATTTATTCTCGTTGTTACATTGTAACTGCTCTTGTTACTTTCATTCGCGTTGTTTTACCTGTAACAGCTCTTGTTGCACTTTTCGCGTTGTTTCACCCGTAACTGTTCTTGTTGACTTTTTATTAGCGTTGTTTCACCTGTAAGTGTTCTTGTTGCCACTTTTCATCACGTTGTTTCACTAGTAACTGCTCTTTTGCACTTTTCATTCGCGGTGTTTCACCTGTAACGCTCTTGTCATTTTCATACGCGTTGTTTCCATTTACCTGTTCTTGTGCACTTTTATTCGCGTTGTCACTTGTAACTTCTCTTGTGCACTTTCCTTCCATCTTAAAATTTAAACTGCTCTTGTGCATTTTCATACGCGTTGTTTTCACCTGTAACTGTCTTGTTGCACTTTTTATTCGCTGTTTCACCGTAAGATGCTTCTTGATTGCACTTTATCGCAGTTGTTCACCCGTAACTGCTTTTGTTGCCCTTTTGCATTCGCCGTTGTTCATTTGTACCTGCTTTTTGTTGCACTTTTGCAAATCGCGTTGTTCAACTGCTAACTGTGCTTCTTGCCACATTTATTCGCTTTGTTTCACCTGTAACTCTTGTTGCATTTTTTATTCCCGTGTTTACTGTTAATCTCTTGTTGCCACTTTTCCTTCATGTTTTTCTCTGTAAACTGCTCTCTGTGCACTTTTCCTTGCATGCTTTCACTGTAATACTCTTGTTTGCAATTTCATCGCGTTTTTCACCTAAACTCTCTTGGGTTCTCTTTTCATTCGGCTTGTTTCACTTGTACTGCTCTTGTTGCACTTTCATTCGCGCTGTTTTATCAGTAACTGCTCTTGTTGCAACTTATATTCTCGTTGTTCACCGCAAATGCTTTTTTGCACTTTTTATTCGGCGTTGTTTCACCATAATTGCCTCTGTTGCACTTTTCATTCCGTGTTTTACCAGTAAATGCCTTGTTGCACTTTTCCTCGCGTATTTCACCTGTAACTGCTCTTGTTAGGACTTTCATTCTCGTTGGTTAACCGTAACTTGCTCTGGTGGCATTTTATATAAACGCGTTTGTTTCACCTAAAACTGATTCTTGTTGCAACTTTTATTCGCGTTGTTGAATTTTAAGTTTCTCTTTTGCACTTGTATACCTTTTTCACCTGTAGCAGCTCTTGATGCACTTTTCCTTCGCGCTGTTTCACCTGTAACTGCTCTTGTGCATTTTCATTTAGGATGTATCAACTGACCTGAAGTTATGTTTTCACTTCTTTTCGCGTTGCTTTCACTGTAATGCTCTTTTTCACTTTCATTTCGCTTTGTTTTACTGTAACTGCTCTTTGTTGCACTTTTTATTCGCGTTGTTTCACCTGTAACTCTCTTGTTGCACTTTTCCTTCCATTGTTTCACCTATAAGTGCTCTTGTTGCCACTATTTCAATGCGCGCTTGTTTCACTTGTAAGTTCTTTATTGCACTTTTCATTCGAATAATACAGCATAACCGCCATGATCTTTTTCATTCACATTGTTTACGTGTAACTGCCCTCTTTTTCACTTTTCATCTCTTTGTTTCACCTGTAAACTGCTCTTCGTGGCAGCTTGTCATTCGCGTTGTTTTACTTGTAACTGCTCTTGTGACCTTTATATTCCGTTGTTTTTCACATGAACTCTCTTGTTGCACTTTCATAAACTGTTGTTTCACTAAAAACTGCTTTGTGCACTTTTCCTGCCGCTGTTCTTACCTGAACTCTCTTGTTGCATTTTCATACGCGTTTTTTCAACTCTCTTTTTGCACTTTCTTATTCGCGTTGTTTCACCTGGTAAGTGCTCTTCTTGCAATTTTCATTCGTCGTTTTTCACTCGAAACTGTTTCCTGTTGCACTTTTCATTCGCTTTTTTTTCACCTGTAACTAGCTACTTTTGCTCACTTTTATCGGCGATTGTTTCACCTTAACTGCTTTGTGCACATTTTATTTCCGTTTCTTCCCTGAAACTGCTTAGGATTCTTCATTGTTTCACCTGTAACTGTTCTTGTTGCACTTTTTATTCGCGTTTTTTCACCTGTATGTGTTCTTGTTGCACTTTTCATTGTCGTTGTTTCATCTGTAACTGCCCTTGTTGCACTTTTTATACGCGTTGTTTCACTTGTAACTGCTTCTTGTTGCACTCTTTCATTTACTTGTTCACTAGTAACACTGCTCTTTTGCACTTTTCCTTCGCCTGTTTTTCACCTGTAACTTCTGTTCACTTTCTGATTCACGTTTTTCACCTTTAAGGCTCTATGTTGCACTTTCATTCGCGTTTGTTTTAACTCGTAAAACTGTCTTGTTGCACTTTTCAATCGCTTTTTTTCACCTGTAACTGCTCTTTTTACATTTTTTATTCGCGTTGTTTCACCTGTAACTGCTCTTGTAGCACTTTTTACTCCCGTTGCTTCACCTGTAACTGCTTTTGTTGCACTTTTCTTTGCATTTACATGGAGATTTATATGGCAAGGCGAAAGTGCTTTGTTTCACGAACAGCTCTTGTTCACTTTTCATTCGCAGCTTTTTCACGTGTAACTGCCTCATGTTGCACTTTCATTCTCTTGTTTTCACAGTAAATTGCTCTTGTTGCACTTTCATTCGCAGTTGTTTCACCTGCTAGTAACTGCTCTTGTTCCACTTTTCATTCGCATTGTTTCACGTGTAACTGCTCTTGTTTCACTTTTCATCTCGTTGTTTTCCTGTAACTGCTCTTGTTGCATTTTCATTAGCGTTCTTTTTATTCCGTTAATTGGCGCGTTGTTGCCACTTTTTTCGCCTGTTCACTTGTAAACTGCTCTTGTTTTTGCACTTTCTTTCGCGCTGTTTCACCTGTAACTCCTCTTGTTGGCCTTTTTTATACGCGTGTTTCCACCTGAACGTTCTTGTTTCACTTTTATTCCATGTTTCACCTGTAACTCCTCTTGTTCACTTTTCATTCGCTTTTTTCACCTGTAACTCTCTTGTTTCACTTTAATCGCGTTAGTTTCACCTGAAACTGCTCTTGTTTCACTTTTTATTCCCGTTGCTTCATCCGTAAACTCTCTAGTTTGACATTTTATTCTCGTTGTTCCATCATTGTAAACTGCTCTTGTTGCACTTTCATTCCCGTTGTTTTACCTGTAAACAGCTCTTGTTTGCACTTTCATTCGCGCTGTTTCACCTGTAACTGTTCTTTGAACCTTTCCATCGCGTTTTTTCACCTGTAAGCGTTCTTGTTGCACTTTTCATTCGCTGTTTCCACCCGTAACTGCTCTTGTTGCACTTTCATTTCGGCCGTTGTTTCACCTGTAACGCTCTTTTCACTTTTCATTCGCGTTGTTTCACCTGTAACCTCTCTTGTTGCACTTTCATTCTCGTTGTTTCACCTGTAACTCTCTTGCTTGCACTTTTCTTTCGCGTGTTTCACCTTAACTGCTCTGTTGCATTTTATTTGCCTTTTTCATCTTTAAAGACTGTTCTGTTGCAACTTTGTATAGCAGTTCATTCACCTGAATGCTTTTGTTGCACTTTTTTATTCGCGTTGTTTCACATGTAATTGCTCTTTTTGCACTTTTCTATTCGCTTTTTTCACCTGTAACTGGTTCTTTATGCACTTAATATAGCGTTGTTTCACCTGTAACTGCGCTTTTTGCACTTTTCATTCGCGTTGTTTCACCTGTAACTGCTCTTGTTGCACTTTCCTTCGCGCTTTTTCACCTGTAAACTCTCTTTGTCACTTTTATCCGTTGTTTACCTGTAACTTAGCTTTGTGTCACTTTTCACAATTCTGCGTGTTCAAA
>JABUQX010115709.1:0-10000 GCA_015478945.1 Trachelipus rathkii | reverse complement strand
CGCTCTTCCCGTATTTTAATTCCTTAAAATAGCTTTATAATTCATATCAAATGAATTATATTTTTCACATGAAATTCAATCATTTTACATTTCTTAAAGAAAGAATAATTATTAATTTCACAAATAAGAATTCATTAATTTCAATTCAGAAAAAAAGAATTTTATTTCTCAGGCAAACTCATAAGAGTGTATGATAATAATTGAGATTATTTACTTACTAAAATAAAAAAGTCGAATCGTGTGATAAAGATAAAAATAAAATTTCTTCAATATATATAGTATAATATATATTATTCTATATGGTAATTAGCTATAGTAGGCACAATGAGGGCTGTGGTAAAGAACTACTCACTACTATATCTTAATTCAATACTTAATTATTAGTATCACTTATCTCTCGTTGAAATGTTAGATATATATCGGTGAGTTTATAAAGCACTCCTCTTATAGTAGTTATATTACATATAGAAGTTAAAAATGCGAGATAATAAACGTGATTGATATTATAATGGG
Source organism: Trachelipus rathkii (assembly GCA_015478945.1). Taxonomy (NCBI): domain Eukaryota; kingdom Metazoa; phylum Arthropoda; class Malacostraca; order Isopoda; family Trachelipodidae; genus Trachelipus; species Trachelipus rathkii. The sequence goes on along the minus strand of JABUQX010115709.1, from coordinate 9,487 downwards.
TATATATATAAATATAATTAAACAGTAAGAATAGATATATATATATAATATAATATTAATTATATATAATATATATTAATAATATATATATGATGATATATATATAATATATATAATATATATATATATATAATATATTATAATTTTAATAATATAATATATTATAATAAATATATATAGATATATATAATATATATATATAATTATATATATATATTATATATATTATATATATTATATAATATATTATATTATATATATATAATATATTATAATATATATATATATAATATATTCACTAATAACTATTAAGTAGAGTATTCAATTATTGCATTAGGAATCAGTTGGCAATATATTTGTATATTACAATAAGAAAGATTTGATAATGTTCAGTCCTCACTGATCATGAGGACTATAAAATTAGAATAATCTGCTTCTCAAGTATGGTTATTAGGACGACATAGTGATCTAGGAACTCACTATAGGTTCACTTTAATCTTTTTGCTAGTAATTATACTTTACTATTGTGAGAACCATAGCCGTTGGTATACTATAATCTGAATCTTCATATCATACTCATAAGTAAAGCAATCACGTATTCCTTTTAGAGAAACTGGTATATAGTGAGAGTGAAGATAAGTAAATTTTTAAGCTTATAATGGATTGAAGTAATATGCTTAAGGTCCATAAGAAAGGTAAACGAAATACTTACCAATCTGAGAGTGTTTAAATCTTCGTGAGTGAGGATATAGTGCCTCTGTAACATATCTTCCCGATATAAATGTTCTATAATGAGTAATCAAAGAGATTACTGAGCCATAAGTGAAGAAGATGCTGTCTCAATAACTGAGACTAAGGCGATATAAAATCTCACCTTATTGAGAGATGATATATAAAATATATATATATATATATATTATATATATATATATATAATATATATAACTATATATATATATATATATATATATATAAATATATATATATATATATATCTATAATAATTATATATATATTTAATATTATATATAATATATATATATATATTATTATATATATATATTTAATATATATATTAAATATATATATAATATTAATTATAATATATAATATAATATAATTACTATATATATATAAATATATATATAATATATTAATATATATATATATAGTATATCAAATATAATATTATATAATATATATATTAATATACTTAATATATATTTAATTATATTAATAAATGATATATATATTATACCAGTATATTATATATAATTATATATATATATAATTATTAATATATATATATATAAATATATTAATATATATATATATTATATATATATATATTAAGATATATATATACTAGTAATATTTATTATTATAGATATATTATATATATATATATTATTAATATATATATATAATATTAATATATATATTATAAATATAATCATTATATATATATTATATAATATAATATATATATATTATATATATACACTATATAATATAAATAATAATTAAATAATATATAAATAATATATAATAATAAATTAATATAAATAATAATAATAATATAATAATAATTATATAATAATAATTATAATTATATTAAATAATATATAAATATTATAATAATAATAATAATTAATAATAATAATAAAATAATTATAATATTTAATAATATATATATTATTAAATCAACCCTTGGTTATTATTAATTCAAACGTATACTGTCTTTATATTAAAACTGTTGTATTATTAATTGCACATTGACACATATTTTAACTGTTTTATGATATTAAATGTTTGATTAGTTTGTAATGACACTAATAATAACTATGTAACTCAAGAATTGACAACTTCAATGAGTCGGGGAGAGAATTTTATTTTTTATATTTATTCAAATATTTGTATAATGGATAAAGTAATAATATAATATAACTAAACGTAGAAATTACAATTTTTTTTACCATAATTTAAATAATAACACTAAATAAAAACAATATAAACTGTTTATCATCTAAGTAATTTTAAGTATTAGATGTATATATTAAAAGTTTCACAGATACTATGATTATTCTTTTGAAATACGATAGATATTTATAATTATGATGCAATAATTAAAATAAAAACAGTGATTTTATATTTATATACACCGTATATATGTATTTGAAAATTAATATATAAAATCACCGAAATGGGAGCCCTTATTCATTATTAGTTACCCCATATAAAAAAGTAGATTAATCATAATATTATATAAATATATTATTAATATTATAATATATATATAAGATATATATTATATTATAATATTAATATTATATTATTATATCATATATTATATATATATATATATATATATATATTATATATAATATTAATAATAATTGATTATATATATATATATATATATATATTAATATTAATCCCTAACGTTAATTCATTTTTATTTCCATGGCTTAAAACTGTTACCAGTAGAAAATCACATTTTACTAATAAAATTATATATTAACCGTAATGGGCGTTTGCTAAGAAACTGTACTCTTTACTTGGTCACATGTTGTTTTTGACCAGTAAATATATTATACTCGATCTTGAGTCATCATATTGTGAGTTTTAACAGAATGTAAGTTTACTCTATCTTTCACACTAGATGTGTGAAGAATTGAGCCCGATTTATTTATAATAGTATGTTTTGTCATTATTTCCTCTTATTGGAAATAATATGTTTTTGAATCTTTTTTAGGAATGCGAGAATATGCTATTAAAGCTTTTTTGAAGGCATTTGACAGAGTCAATCAGGATATTTTATCTAAGAAATTTTATATAATGCTACTTTCTTCGTTCACTCCAGTAATTTAGGTGGATAAAAACCATCAAGAGTAGAGTGGAGTGATGTTGCCACCCTAGCCAACACCTCATGTTACGAAAGAATGTCTGGAGAGTGATTAAAGCAAAATGAACAATCGTACCCGCTCTCAAATTAAGTGAGTACTATAATATATAATATATAATAGTTAATATATATATATATATATATATATATTAATATAATATATATATTGAATATATTATATATGATAGATAGTATATATATATATATATTATTAATCTTATATATATTATATATAATTATATAAATAATATATATAATATATATTAATTATAATATTATATAAAATATATATTAATATATATATATATATATATATATAATATATATATATAATATTTATATACTCATATAATATTATAATATTATATAATTAATTATATATATATATATAATATATAATATAATATATAATAAATATATATAAATATATATATATTATAAATATTAATTAATATAATATTAATTATAATATAGAAATATTATTAAAACTTATATATATTATAAATATATTATATTAATATATATAATATATATAATCACATTTTTTAATATAATTAATAAATATTAATTATACTATTATTAATTTATTATTATTAATATATAATAATATATATAAATAATATAATATAAGTTAATATATATATATATCTATATTATATATAATATATTAATATATATATATATATAATATATATATTAATATATTTAATATATATGTATATTATAAATTATATATATAATTTATTATTATATATATATATAATATATACTAGATATATAATATATATATATATATATATATATATATATATATATATATAATAATATATTAATCATATATATGTATAATATATTATATATTAGAATATAATATTATATATAAAAATATAATAAATATATTATATATAATATATATAATAGTAATATATATATAATATAAGTAATAATATATAATATATTAATAATAATATATATATATATATATTAATATATATATATTATATGATTATAATTTAATTATATATTATAGTATAATATCATAGTATATATTAATATATATATATTAATATTAAGTATTAATATTATTAATATTTATACATATTACACATATAATTATAAGAGTTTAATTTAAACCCCCTGTGTTCATAATAAAAATATAGGAAGAATTTTATAAGATACTAGAAAAAGATAAATTAACAATTAATTTGCATAAATGGTTAATACGAACTGGACACTGAAACTGAACCAAATATAGTAAAATCAGATTCACTCGTTTTACTTAATTTAAACTGATATATATAATATATAGTGTCTTGTTGAATTGGATTTACTATTCGCCAATTAAATCATCAGTAGATTGTATATCGTTACCCATCTCTAAGTAGATTTTGTGATCACAAACTTATTCATCTAAACATACGATGTAAAAATCACTCCATTCTAATGTAATAAAATACAGTTTAATCTGCGTTAATAGAAAAATTTAACTTGATTATTACTAAAATTAATATTCATTTAATATATACTATTAAATCTTTGATGGTACTTAAATATTACTTAAAACTTTCTTAAAGATAGTATTGCAAATTATATTAAATTAACTTAAATATTAACTAAAATTTATGACTATAATGTAATAAATGAACAACTGAGTGAATAACTTATCATAAGTCTCGATGTGTGTCTCATCACTTTGGTATAGTTTATTTCTATGTTTATCTAACTCACTGTTTTAGTCTATATATAAATTGAGTGTACACAATATATAGTTGTAATGTTTGAAAAATTAATTTTAAGGTGTAAATCTACTTTCGATTAAATGGTTAAACCCATAATCTCATCTTAATAAAACTCTGAAGTCTTATCTCTATTGAGTCAAATAACTCCCTGTGATTTCCACCACTCAAATAGAGTCGTTCTCCGCACCACTACTCACAAAAATCAAACTGGTAGTCTTCCACATATTAATAGCACTTATTTTGTACGAACTTGCTATCTATATTATTATACAATTTTAGCTCTGTATAAGCTTCTCTGATGAATATTCGCACGTAAAAATACATTCAAGTTACCACGATTGACTCAAATTCTTGAAGATACTTCAGAGAATATATAATCTCACAGTAGCTACTTACACACCATTACTTGATGAATATATCTGCAAACTGTATCATTATATAGGCTATAATATTACTCGTACATAAGTCGTTCGTATCTCATTCACACTAACATTTTTATCTCTTCTCACCATATACAATATGAAATTCACTTTTCATGAGTACTCTGAGACCTAAAATAAATACGTATAATATTGCAAGTAATACTGAGCTGATGAACTCTCTTACTAAATCTTCTCTCTAAGTGAATAAAATCACCTACTATTATTAAGCAAATATTCTTGTATATTACTTCATAATTACTATTCTTATCTTAATATATGTCATAATGTATAATCTTAATGATAAACTAAGCTGAAGAAAAATTTTTCTCACCTATAAGAAAACGTATATCATGAAGATTTATTTTGCATTGTATTAGCCACATTGACCTGTAAAATGTAATGTAGTTTAAATATTTTACTCTAATATAATTTTTTTTAAATGAGCATTATGATTTACTTTTGATAGTTATATCATAAAATTATATTCACTTATAAGAAAATTTCATGTCCCTCTAGTGATATACAGAGTACTCATTTCCTGGACTCGATTCACTGAAACATCGTGTATAATCTATAGTTTCTGTGTTATTGCTGGTCAAAAATAATTACATACTCATTCGATCACTAAGTTAACGTAAAGGAGGAATTCGCTCTTTGACATAAGTGGTGACTTATAATTCCTACCCTGTTTTAAGCAGTACCATAGAAAATGGCACTTGATAATTACTCAATAAAATTTAGTTTTATTCCAATACTAAATATTACTTTAATAAGTGTATATTGACGTATTACATTGAAATATTCTATTAATATCATCTATTAAAATGTTGGCTATAGTGTTTATCCTTCTTAATAAATCTAAGAGTAACATCACCACACAATTTACAATAAGTATTCGTTTGAAGAAATTCAGTAACTGGTAACTAATAAATTTAATATAATCTAATTCCATTTTATTTCATGATGCGTGATCAACTATAGTAAATATACTTAATAATTATTTGATTTGTTTTATAAATAAATGAACTAATATATCAATATTCTATCTAATATGACTGCGTGAATTAATTTCTCTATTATCTATCGTGCATAAGATTTTATCTATAATTTATTTGATACACTTAAACATTCTCTGTATTATTACCTCATACATATAAAAGCTATATTAGCTTATCATTAATATAAATCAGTTTCTTAATTTTATGATTCAGCACACCAGTCCCGTCATAAATGTCTAATATGACTAGAGAGAGTTCTTATATTATCTCATCATGTCGCCATATAACCTCTCACTCACTTCGCGATAAATTATTCTCTATTTAAGAACAAACCTAATACCCTAAGAATAAAATAATTATTCTTTATAACTTCCTATTCTAAATTACTTCAATTATTATCTCCTATTCTTTATTCCTATATAACTTAAATAATTCATACTTTAGAAACATAGAACCCGAGAAGTGATTCAAATTCCGAACCCACTCTTTTTTATTAGTATTCGTGCCTATCCTCATATATGTTAACTACCGATATCCTATCCTAACTTCACATTACCTGCCTATTCTTCTTTTCTGAATTTTCAAGCAATCTACGAGATTTCTATACAAGTCGCTTCTCTCATTTCCATATTTGCAATCTCGGACCGTTCTGATACTACATTTCGTCGATTGTTAAATCATCAGTGAAGCTCTTGAATTTGATCTCAATAATAATAATAATAAGAATAAAATAATAAAATTAGATATAATAATAATAATAATAATAATTAAATAAATATAATAAAATAATATATAATATAAAATATGTAAATAATAAATTATATAATTAATAATTAAATTAATAATAATGAAATAATAATATAAATTTAATAATAAAATTAATTATATATTAAATTAAAATAATAAAAATAATAATAATTATATTATAATTAATAATAAATAATTAATTAAGAATAATATATAATTATAATTTAAATAATAATAATAATTAATATAAACTATAAATAAATATAGTATAATAATTTTAATTAAGCTACGTATCTTGGCACTGATCTAAGAGAGTGGACATATTTCAAGTGATTTACTTGAAAGGAGGCCTGGAATTAATCAAGTTTGGGAAACGAAGTTTAGGAACTACTAACATTTTAATGATTGAGTTACCTAGTGGACGTTCATAATTCAGAGAAACATCTAATATATCGTCACATATAACGTGTGAAAATTAAAAATCACTATTACCTAATGAATCATCAATATTATAGAAGCAATGAGCCCTCACGTCTATATAGGAATAAGCACTACATATAATATAATCAGGTAAAAAAACGATGTAAATTTTTAATTGATATAAACTTTCAATGAGCCTCAACGTCATGAATAAGTAACTTCTAAATAATATAAATCAGTAAAACGATAGTATTAAATTTTTTTATAATTAATACTATTAACCTAAAGAGTTAGCTATGGATCTGGCTTTGAGCCTACCCCTTTGCTAACAAAAATAATTGAACGATTATTAAGAATCTGTAGAGTGAATGCTTTTTGAATAATTATCAAAAATAAATTGTTGTTTTGCGAGACACACTATGTTATGCGACGTCAGTTATCGTTAAAATTACATTTACACTCGTTAAATTGAGTAATTTAAATTAATTCATTTAGATTTTATTCAAGAATAAGTGTTATCCAGATGAAGCTGACAACTAATGAAGGATAGTTGCCTTACATATTTGAGGGTTCATATACTAGATACTGAGGTGACTACAATTTTATGTAGGACTGTAGGAGATTGTTGAAGAATCACTTTATCATAACTGACTAACTACTACTACTACTACTAGCTACTAACTACTACTTTATTCACTACTAAATCTATTATACTATCATACTACTACTACTACTACGTTATAATATATTATAATATAATAATAATGAAATAATATATAGATAAATTATAATAATTGTAATAATAATTAAAATATAATTAATACATAATTAATAAATAATAATAATAATTAATTATATATATATATAATAATAACTCTGTGTAATAATAATAAGTAATAATTAAGTTGACTTAAGATTAATATTATTAAAGTATTATATATATACTAAAGTAGTGATAGTAGTAATTCAGAAGTTATTAATATCAGTATTATTAATATAATAGTATTATAGAAATTAATTGTTAATTCAGTAAACTTGGTTAATATTAATGTTTTTGATATATAGTGTAAGATGATTAGGCGATATTAGTTAAGTATATTAACGAAATGGCTTAGGTGCTATACTTTATAGTAGTATATATATAAATATATTTGATATATATTATAATAATTATATTATATATTATATATATTAATATATATATATATATATAATATATATATATACATCGATATATATTATATATGATATATATATATTATAATATTATATATATATATATTAATATAATATATTATATATATAAAATATAATATACTACTATATATATATATATTATATTTAATATTATATAATGTATATAATAAATATGATATAATATATAATATAAGATAAATATATATTAAGTATATTATTTTGTATCTCTACATATATATAATATATATAATAACATATGTTATTATATTTATATATTATATATAATATTATATTAATACCTATATATATATATATACTTATATAAATATATATATACTATTAATATATAATTAAGTTATTTTTTTTTATATAGTAGTGTCAGTATAATAGATATATATATATATATAGTATATATATATTATAAGATATTATATAATATATAGTTTAAAATGATGTTATATATATAATGAAAGTATATGAGTTGGTTTAATCTAAAGAACTTGAAAACTATATATATATATAAAATTATGGTAAAAAGCGAGCGCTTACAGCGAGGCATGATCTGCCATGGCATTAAGATATGCCAACCTGCTTTAGTGCATGCTCTAACCCTATTGATTATTGTTTAGTTTAAGTTTTTCATTTAAATTCTTTTTAAATTAAGTATTCTAAATGTAGTTAGTTAATACTAACATAAATAAATAAAAATAAATGTTGAAAAATGTGAAAAAAAAAAGTTGCTCATTTAAGACAGATAAACAAGAAAGTACAACAAATAAGCAGACTTTTATGAAACTTCATTATTTAAAATTTTGTTTAAGAATAAATAGAATAATCTCTTATTTACTGATTTATTTTACTCGGATCATAAAATGTATTTCTTATTTTTATCCACTATTTAGCAATATATAATTAAATTACGTATATATATTAATTAAATATAATAATATTCAGATATATTTTTATAATTTCCTATAATTTTCAAAATATCAGGATATTAAATACTATATGTATTAAGTATAAATATATATAATATATTCCTATATATATTATAGTTAA
>JABUQX010115708.1:20000-25000 GCA_015478945.1 Trachelipus rathkii | reverse complement strand
ACATGAATACAAATTGCAAAAAAGATTTAAAGCCTGTAATTATAATATTGCCCGAATATATATTTACAGATTATGTATACAGGGTATTGTAGGGCTGGCTCCGTAAATCTTGACTACTCCAGGTCCGAAGGCTCCGCCAAGACTCCAGAATAAATTTTTAAGTTTAGCTGCAGTTTCAGAGAGCTCCATAAACCTCAGCTCCATCTCGGGAATCCCTAAGTCTCTTCTCCAGCTTCGCTTCGGCTCTATCATTCAATATATTCCTTCGTCACGAACGTCCTTCTTTTAATGTCATTTTTAGTTTTATGAGAATATTCATATTTTAAAACATAGGACGAATGTAAACTTAAAGCTCACGAAAAGAAAATGTAGAATGAGAATGAAATCACAATTTTTCCCTCATTTTCCATTTATCGCTAAACACATGAAAGGAGAGTGAAGAAGCACTTCAATTACCAGAAAGAAATTGGGGAGAGTTAGTAAAAACAGAATAGTTGATAAGTGAAAATGTCCTAGTCTCCACCTTATCAAGAAAACAATATGTGTGGAACCACAACAGACATTCGATATATATTCTAAGCTATGGCAAAAGATTCTCCTATACCGAGAAAAAACTACCAGAGTGGAGAGAAGTTCTGATTGAGCCCCAAACACTAAATTTTTTTTATGAAGCTTGATAAGTGGAAAAGACAATCTGATCGATTCAAGAAGAAAGATTAAGAGAAAAACAAACACCAAGAATATAAGAAAAGAAGAAGGTTTGAGCTACATGTTTTCAAAGAAGATATTATAGTTGTGTAGATGATTGTGGCGAGTAGATGGATGAAGAAACTGGGTTTTCAAGGCATTGAAAACAACTATATTTTATTTTCCCCAGAGAGAAGAAAAAACATCTTTAAACGCTTAAAGCGTTCTTTTTTGGGAACGCGTATGGCTTAGTGGATAAAGCTCCCGGTCATTTTTACTCAGCGACGCGGAGTCCAATGTTCGAATCCCCCTGATGGAGAGTAAAATCTCCTTTGACTCATTCATTTATGTGATGTAGAGGAGAAGGGGGAACAGTTACGGACAACTCTATATTGGGAATAGAAACATAGATTCGAGCTAAAAGTTGTTCAGCTTTAGCTGAAAGTTGAACAGCAGTATTGCAATCGGAAGAAAGAAGAGGGGGGGGAGAAGAAGAAGAAGAAGAAGAAGAAGAAGAAGAAGAAGAAGAAGAAGAAGAAGAAGAAGAAGAAGAAGAAGCAAAGTTATTGTTGGCAATTTCAAAATGTTTCAAAATATCATAATATCAATTTCGTCTTATCAAATTTTAATAATTTTAGCGTACAATAATGAAATAATTAGAGGCATCGGGGCTTCGAAGCGGCTCCAGTGAACCTGCGGAGCTCCGGAGCTCCAGGAAACACCGACTACTCGGAGCTGAAATATATATATATATTATAATATATATATATATTATATATAATATATATTATATATATATATATATATATAAATATTATATAATATATATATATAATATATTATATATTATATATACTATTATATATATATATTATACAGTGGCGTATCCAGAATTTTTTTCGGGGGGGGCCAGACAAAAATTGTTACTTATATATATATATATATATATATATATATTATATATATTATAATATATATTATATATATACTATATTATATATATATTATATATATAATATATATATATATATATTATAATATATTATATATATATATATTAGATATTCATATATATACTATATATATATATAATATATATATATATAAATATATATTATAATATATTATCAATATAATATATATATATATATATATATATAATATATATATTATATATATAATATATTATATATATATATAATTATATAAGATTTATAAACCAATATTTAAAATTTCTTAAAGAAATTAAATTGGCGTAAATTTATATAAATAACTAAAAATCATCTTACTAAATGTTAACTTTATTAGAACTTTAATCGCCGGGTATGAGAGTGAGCAAAATCCGAGATAACATCTTCATTTTTTATGTCAATATTTTCGATGTATGTAGAGGAGAGCAAGTCCAGTAAGTCTTTCATCTCAATAGTATTTCTCAAGTAGCTTTTCAAAAGTCTTAATGTTGAAAAGCTTCTTTCTTCTGAAGCTGTATACACGGGTTAAATTGCCAGTATTTGACAACAAGATGTAAAATATTGGAAATATTTGTGACTGCGAAACAAGACACTAGTGGACCAGATCTATTGTGTTTCTTGGATGATCTATGTGCTGTTGATGCCATTTCGCTTCCATTAAATCCCATTCTGCTTTTACTAAATCTTTATTTAGGCTTTCGAGATATTCCTTGTAAAAGTTACACAATCTTTTATTCTTCAGATGGCAACCCATTACACCTGTCGGTTATGACAAATTGAAAGGAAGCAGATAATTTCTTAATGATTTTTAAAAACTCTCTCCTAAGGGCTGATATAAATCAATCCAAAAATGTACTATTAATAACGATGTACAATAATAAGTTTGTGGTCGGGAGGTAGGAATGTTGGGTCTGTATTTTGGAAATTAGTCTTAATACTTGTCGGTACAGCCAAGAGCAATTTTCAATACCCAGCTCTGATACGCTTACACATTTTTCAAAAATCTGCTGAAATTCTAATGTTGCATTTTCTCTGATGGCTATTCAAGTTTACAGTTTTAACTAACGTACACGATATTATGTTCCTTGACAGGCGACGAATTATATTTAAAATATATTTTAACCTCTGCACTTTGTATTATTAACGGATATGATACTTAAAATTTTTTAGTGTCTAGAATAATTTCGGGGGGGGGCCCAGGCCCCCCTGGCCCCCCCTGGAACGCCACTGTATATATATATATATATATTATTATATATAATAATATTAATATAATATATATATAATATAATATATATATATATATATATATATTATAATATATATATATATATATATATATATATATTTATATATATATATATATTATATATATATATATATCTATATATATAATATATATATATATATTATATATAATATATATATATATACTATATATAATATAATATATTCATATATATATATTATATAATATATATATATATATATATATATATACATAAATACTAAAATATTTATATAGTAGTCCTATGTATAAATCATCTTTTTCAATTAACCTTTTTAAACGAAACAATTTTAACCAGTAACATTCTAGTAATTTTAAATAAACTTTTTATCTTAATATGTAATTTATAAATGTAGACAGCCCGTTTTTTCAACCTTTTAAGCTCACGTACCCCCAAAAAGCCAAAACAGCAATTAAGTTAGATCAACTCGCACCCCCTAATGCCCAATATATTATAACTATATATATATATTATATATATATATATATATAATATAATATATATATATATATATATATATATATATATATATATACTTATAATACTATTTATATATAATATTATATATATATATAAATATATAATATATATATATATATAATATAGATATATATATATATATATATATTATATATATTATATATATATTATATATATATATATATATATATATATATATATATATTATAATATATATATATATAATATATATATATCATATATCTATATATATATAATATATATACTATATATATAGTATATATACTATATATATATATATATATAACTATTATATATATATAGTATATATTTATATATATATAATGTTATTTAAAAAATATATTATAACATTATTTATGATATATATATATATATATATATATATAATATATATATATATATTATATATATAATATATAATACTATATATAATAATATATAGTATTTAATATATATACTATTATATATATATAATATATATATTATATATACTATATATATAAAATTATATATATAATATATATATAGATATAATATATATATATATATATATATATATATATATATATATATATATATACTATATATATATATTATACTATATATCATATATATATATATAATATATAGGGCGTAGGCAGGGTTTCATTTAGGGGGCGCAAAGTTGAGTTGATATATATATATATATATATATTACTATATTATATATATATAATAATATATATATAATATTATATATTATATACTATATATATATATATATTATATATAATATATTAACAGCTTTGCGGCCGAAAATTGCTATCGCCTATGTTATACTGAGAGTTCTAGCGGAGAATACTGTCAAAAGAAGCTAGCTGTATAAAAAGCATACAGCTAGTTGACTTCAAGCCAATGTGAAAACGAAAACATTAAAAACTATAGAAAAAAATGTTATGTTTATAATACAGTTTAGTAATTAGTAATACTCTTCATTTATCTCATCGATTATGATATATCTTTTCAGTTTTCTACTAATAAACCCTTAAAAACGTCGTCTGCAAACATATAAGGTTCATAATTTTTATTTCGCCAAGATTTAGGAGGGGGCAAGTGCCCCCCTGCCCCCTGGCCTTACGCTGCGTGATATATATATATATGATATTATATATATTATTATATATATATATATTATATATACTATTATATATTAAATATATATATAGAATATATATTTGTGCTCGGTAGATTTCTTTCAAACAGAAAAGAGTAATATTAAATTATCATCATTAATAATAATTAATAATAATAATAATAATAATAATACTAATTTATGAGAGAAATATAATTCTCATAATAATTTAATAATAATAATAATAATTTATAATATAATAATAATAAGAGCAATTCTTTAATAATAATAATTAAAAAATAGATACCTAATGCTACTGGTAGTGAATAGTTTAGAGTAATCCTATAGGAATATAATTAATAATAAATAATATAAATAATTAATAATAATATAATAATATATTAATAATAATATAATAATAATAATAATATTAATAATAAT
>JABUQX010115708.1:0-7500 GCA_015478945.1 Trachelipus rathkii | reverse complement strand
CTTTAGTATTAGGCTAGACTATATTATAGTATAGTTTTATAGTATAGTTCTTATTTTATAGTATAGTTTAGGTATGTGGAGCTTAGTTTTCTAAAAAGTTTTGGATTTTAATTTAATGACATTTCATTACATTTTCAATGTAATTAAATTAACAGGTTAGGTGAATAATAGTTAATATATAATATATATTCTAAAAAGAGCTGGAAACAAGCACTCTATCTTTTCATATACAAAGGATGCCTTACTAAGATGCCTGTATGAAAGCCACATATGTGGTACGAAGTATTCTACCAAAGAGGTTTTTTACAATTCAGCTAGTGTCTGGAATATACAGATGCATATATGCCAATGAGAGTAAGAAGTGTAGTCGCTCGCGCATATTTTACCTGATTGAATGCCACAATTGTGGAGGGATATTAAATTAAGATAAAATAAGAATTAAATTACATTAAAAAATTAAATAATATAAAAAAAAATAAACGAAAAAAAAAATCAATCATCACCAGAAAAAATATATATTTGTAAAAATTCATTAATTTTGAATCCATATTAGACAGAATGTAAATTTTTTTGATATATTTTCATTTTACAACCAGAGTGGCTTTAACGAGTAAAAAATAAATATCCTCAAAATAGAATTAAAAATAAATATAATTATAAGTTAAACACTCTTATAACTATATGTTCAACAGAACTAGTTTATAATATATGTGTGGGTCGGGTATTGCTTATGGGACATTAGTTCATAGTGACCTTATATAAAGTTTCACACTCGCATAAAATGAGTAAGTAAAAAGTGAGGTGTTACTCTATGATTTATAAGTATGGTTAGGTGCTTCCGCAGCTCGTAAATGGGGAAACCACTATCCGTGGGGGAGCGTTTACTATCTTCTATTCCAGAGTACTATAGAGCCTCTATTAGTTGTTTATAGTAGATAGTGAGGTCAAGTAGTGATGATGAGATTTTAACCTAAGCTAACGTCTGAACAACAAATAGTATATCGTTTGGATTGAAAATTATTTACCAGGACTAAAATAGTGTATTCAAATAAACTTAAATAGTCTGATTCAGTAACCGAGGAAAAAAGGTTAGAAGGTTCTAGGATATTCCGTTAGAAGATCACTAAATATCTTCCACTAGATACAGGGAGAGGGGAGATTAGGTGCCCCTGCTAATCAACACATTAGCCGTAGTTCCCTGCGAACGAATAAACATCAAAGAGAAATTACTTTTAAACACACTGCACAACTCTCCTCGAGGTTTCTAGTTATTGTCGGTATTGTATTTTTGAATTTTTTTTATTAAAAATGGTTTTAATGGCAAGCCTCCTTATAATTACCTATAGGGGTATATTAACCCATTTTAGTATTTTATATAAATCAAAAATAATATTTGACACAAAATTTTATATATATAGAATATGACGAGATTTAGTCATAAATATATTTGATTATTATTTTTGAGAGCAAATAGTAATTTATTTAATTTTTTTTCCGCCGAACTACAGTCGAAGTTCTGGCTAATATTTAAACTGTGGTCTAAGATCTAAAGGATATCCTTTCTACATTTTTATTCATATTTTTAATGATAAACATATCATAATTTTTTTTTTTTTTTATTTTTATAATATTTATTTTTAGTACTATTTAATATAGTTATCACTATCCTAAGATTTTACGAGGCATTTCCTAAATTAACATAATAATAAGTTATATCCTTTTCAGACTGAGCTTAATGTTCGCCTTTGAGAGTATTATAAATGTTTTTTATTTTTTTTTTCTCTTTTTTTCTATATTACTTAATTTCTCTTATGCATTTTTCCGTCACTAAAACCTATTTGGACCAGCAATCTATGCTATCACTCAATCTGTTCCTCATCCTTTTTTCGTCTTCTTTACTAGGTTATGCTTTGTATTTTTTTTGAGTATATGGATTTGTGTGGCTGTGATAAGGCTTAGACTCTGATGATACTAGTTTTTAAATTATTCATTTAGTGTCTTTGGAATTCTTATTGTCATTCATTCTTAAACTGAATGCATTGAGTTTAGGAGAGAAAATAATAAGAACTATGCTATATAGTTTAGGTAAAGCTAAGATATAATGAATAGAGGGGATGGACTACTGTAAAATACTTAAATATGAAATTTTAGTACGAGATCGGACCTCATTATAGGCACACCAGGTTTTAATTTACGAGACAAATATAACGATATAAGCTAACTCTAGATCTCAACAATAAAGAGTTCGTAAAACACATGGTATACTTACGACCATCTGCGCATTTCTTGACCGAATATGGAAATCACATAATAATAACGTGATTTCGGTTGGCATGCTCAGCATGGGCTTCTCTTTCCTCCCTATATTAATTAGGAAAAGTATCCTGTGCTCTGAAAAATTTTACTTATAAAAGTAAAAAGTTATTTTTTATTATTATTTTAACATTGGCTTTTTAACATAACCCTGATTACATCACTAAAATGTTGTGAGTTTGTATAGGTGACTGACCTAGTCTTGCTATTATCAATTTATTAATTAATTGAAATAACCTTTTATGAAATTATATTTATAATTGAAGATCATATAACGCAAAGAGAAGTTAATTCTTTTTATCCGATTATCCAATCAATATTTTTTATTTCCATAACGCTTATTTCTAAACCTATTATATGTTGTGTTATCTTACCAGTTAAGTGGTGACCTAAACAAAAGCAAGCAAAACGGTTTGAGACCATATAGGACTCGAGTAATTGCAGAATGAATAATCTTAGAGAAACTTTGACTCCTTACCCAAAAAGACAATCTAGCTAGAAAAAGCACTTAAGATAGATGTCTGTCTGATTTTTACAGTTTCCTATCTCACAGTTGTTGGTTATTTTATTTGATCATATATATTTAGGTGAACAACCCTTATTAATCAATACACACCAAGGCATATTATTAAGATCTTAAATCTCAAAATATGAAAAATGTTGCCATACGTATAAGTAGGGTAACTAAGTATCTGATCTCTTAGGTACATAAACTGTAGGATCAGCCCTATAGTATTTATTACCTACCCTTAGTCTAAGATCGTAACACCTTAGATAATCGTGCCATAGGGATCATGGTTAGTGGTGGAACTTTAAAATAAAGAGATGCCTAAAAGTCTGCAAAGTAACATTAATATTATTGGTGTTTACGTACAAAACTGCTTCTTCTGTGACCTTTCACTTTTTTCCGTGTTTCCGTTTAAATGAGACACCGACATAAAGATAGATACTAATTTTGTGTAATCGGTGTTATCTTTTTTTTCTTTGTGTATATTTGTTTTTTCACTATTTTTGTATCCAAGACATTTTGAGTGTAGTCTAGGGTGCCACTTCATTTTATGTTACTATTAGTGGGAGGAGTTATGTGAAATCGTATGTATTGAACAAAAATACTAAGTTGATTGACTTAGAGTACAAAAAGTTTTTGGGCCTCTGGGAATAAATGAAATTTTTTTTTTTTGCTGTAAGTTTTTTTTGTTTCTTCAAAAAAATCATGATTGTACCGCGGGATTTTTTTTTTTTAATCGAGTTATAGTATCAGAATAGGCTCTAATTAGCGTATTAAGACCATAGAAAAGTTAAAGAAAAGTATCAATAAATAAATATTGGTCCCCACATATTTATAAATTATTCGCTTCCACTGGGGTGAAATATTTACGTACGGTAATAGGCGGTACCGAAGCAAGTTCCACGTACCGATATTAGTCCCAGAGACCACAATGATGATGTGGTAGTTGATATGAAACAAAAAATAAAAAGTATAAAAACCCTTTTTAACCTACATACATATATTTATATGTATCCAATAGTGCAGGCTTATTACTTGCAAAAAAGTTTTTAGATGGCTTTAGTAAGGGAAGGCTTCATTCGGAAAAAAAAAATAAAAATCTAATATATAAAATAAAATGGTGCCATGACCCTTTCCCGCTTAAAAAGAAAAAAAACCATCACCTTTTGTGGCCCTTTAAAAGAACCACCAGAGCGGTTGACTACCCTTTCTCTAGGCTTAGTTCTAGTGCTCTAGCAACGACTCATTTATATAATTTTTTATGAAATTATATCGTTTACCACGGATGGTACTTCTAAACCAAACTATAGATGAGATCAGGAAAAAAAGTACAATTCTGAATGTGAAGTAATTGAAAGAAATGTGGAGTGGGAGTACGGAGTCTTCTTCTTCAAAAATTATAACACATTACGGATGGACACTGATCTGAAGGATAAATAGAGTTAATATAATTTGCCCTTTTTCAACATATATCTTTTTTCAATTATGATTTGATCAGAGTATTTGGCAGGTTAGAATATTTCTTATTATTACATCGAAATTATCGAAATCGGAAAATTCGACACGCTTGGAAAATCAAGCCCAAATTATCGTGTGTATTCTATATGGAAATTTTCGGTTCCAAAATCGGCATCGAATTTCAAACCTTGAATTTAGAACTGGTTTAGAACCCGAAAATACTGTGAATTGTAATTAATCGATAGATTTTTTACGATGCATTGGTGAGTACGATCACGAATTTGAGAAATTGCAGTTCTTTGAATATGTTTCATAAATTACTTGTCTTTTAATTCCCACGAATCTCACTAAAAACTTTCAGGTCTAAGAATGTACAAGCAATTTCTCTACATTTTCCGTTTTCACTAATGATACCAAATTTAATGTAATTTCTTTAAAAATAACTCCACAGTATATATGCCTTTGTGTATTATCAAAACTCACAAACACAAAATAAAACAAATTTTATATTCTTTTCTATATAATTAAAATATTAAACAATTGACTATACTGCTTGTAATGTTTTTTAGACAATGCACTTAATTGTATAAAAGTGGTCTTTGAAAGGCTGTAACTTTTTTTTTTATCTAAAGAGAGTGACTGATGATTATTAGTTTTTCATTCTACGAGGTGACCACATTGAACCTCCACAAATATTTTGTTCTCTTAACGTAGTATAAAAAATAAAATCCACTTGGTCCTGGCTTAGACTTAAATTTCATAAAAAACGCACTTTCGAGTAGAATACCCCTTCTTTCGAAAATAATGCCTAAATAACCTATATTAATTTATTTTGGTAATATATTTACAAACGCGTTATAAATATAAGCATTCTAATAATTTAGGGAATTAACTATTTATAATATGTATAGAATAAGTCCCACCTGGTGAAATATGGTAATATTTATACAAAATATGAAAAATAAAATAATCTATAATTACACCTAAATTTTTTATTTTTTAATTTATCTAAATTTCTTTATTAAACGAACGTTAAAGGGATGGCACTTGGGCAGGATCTAAAACATTTCCTATATTATCCTTTCCTCTTCCATTAACTCTTTAAATGACTTGATTTACAAGAAGGTTAGAAAATTAAGTTATTTGAATTCATCCCCATGATATGCCCAATCTTGAATATTTTTCTTATGTAATGAATTTGGTCAATTACTCCACACTGTAAGAATCCCGAGACAGATACATGAAATCTTAGCTCTCGTACAGGGGCCGATAAAGTGGCCGCGAACAGAAAGTTTTGTGGAGAGATTAACGAAGTTGGTGAGGCCTATAGAAGATAGATACATCTCAGTTGTTTTTGTATATATCAGTTCCGTGTATATGTCTTTTTGAGAGCTTTGGAGGCGAGGAGTCGATCTTTTCAGACTAATTTCTGTGCCACATCCCTCAATACAATTGTATGGCTTTAAGAATCAGCATTGAGACTGAGATTCGAATCTTGCCAGAAGAATGGTGCCCTGCTGGTCGAACACAGCCCGAAGGTATCCACCTTGTCTTTGTTGAAGAGATACCCTCTTGATGCAGAGTATTACCGAAAAAGAAGTATCAGTAAATGTCTATGAGATATGTAATCCACGTCTGACTTCATGACGATTGGCAAAAATTGTTACTTTTCTCTGAAGATTATCTGATCCCTTGAGGATACGAGTTGGTACTTTCAGCAGAAATCAGAAATCTAGATAAAGCGGACCCGATCCTTGCTACTTGAGAGAGTTCATCATGACTTAATTACTAATGAGACTGTGTTGCCGACAATAACTCGCACTTACATCTACTATTGATGCTAAACCGTCACGCCCAAGTAAAGGTCCATGGTTCTGGAAAATATGTACTATAGTTAGAAAATCTACCCTACGAATGATATCTTATCATTAACAATACTCATCATAATGCAATTTTCCAATTGAACCGACATAATTATAGAATTTATATATTAGCTTATAGTTTATTATTGGTATCTCATATATTACTTTTATATACTATATTCTTATATCTATATGATATATATATATATATATATAAGTTATATATAATATTATTCAAATATTATATGCTAGTATTATATACTACTATTATAATTTATCAATTATATATCTATATACTTATCATCTCATTCTACTTCTGCTAGAATGCATCCCTTTGCCTAAGTAAAAGTTATTTTACAGCTTTTCTATAATAATGTCATTATTTCATAAAAAGTGGATAAGATTGTATATTTGATATATTGTCTCTAGTGTGAATTCAAAACAAGACGCCAATTAGAAACAAATATAATAAACAATATTTAGTTAAGCGAGACTTACATGTCTGCAATCTGTTAACTGATGCTCTCTAATTTCTTCCTCGAAGTCGGTTCATCCAACAAACTTCAAAAAAATCATGATCGAAGTCGGAATTTTTCAGTTAACTCGTAGGATATCCTCTTTATCCATTTTGACACGCTTAACCGACAACATAGGGTATCAAATTTTGGATTCCATTTCTTTTGTTGTTACGAAAATATCACAAAAGATCGATTCGAAGAGGGGAAATACCCACAGTGGACCAGATGCCGAAGCCCGTGGAATTGTCGTCATCCACCAAGAATTCAATATTATAATCAATGTCTTGAGGAGTCATATTCTCCTTCACCTATCTACAACCAACTGCGATATCTCCTGACGATCGTAATCTCCTTCTCTCTCCCACGTTGTTCGCAGATGGATTTGAGATTGAAGGAGGGAGCTGACGAAAGCTGCGCGCCAAATTCCACTCTGGTCTTCAGCCACTTTCCTCAAATTCAGACAATGGTCTATCAGATTGAGCAAAAGTCTTTTTTTTGGAGGTTGTGTCCTAAGAAGCGTTTGGCATAAATGGCCCAATCAACTATCCAGTGTGCAGCAATACGGTTGGAAACATTTTGTAACATGTGACATCCCCTTACATCATTATACCACTCTTCAGGAAGATATTGTGATTGTCTCAAGAGAGGATGCTCTGTCAAGATGCAACATCACATCTAAACAGGGCTCTACAAGAAGGTGCAGAGCCTAACATGCTCCAATCGCTCCGCGCTTAAATGACAACTGTTATGTAGTGCAGCACAGGTAAGTTGAGACATTTCAAGAAGCATGAACTATTCATACGGAATGACAAGGAGGAAGATAATGATGTAATGATTCTAA
>JABUQX010115707.1:17500-20000 GCA_015478945.1 Trachelipus rathkii | reverse complement strand
TATATATATAGGGTATCTGAGAAAAATGAGTGAGTATATATATATATATATATATATATATATATATATATAAGGAGATTAGAAGCAAAGGGATGCTAACTGTTAGAATTATAAATGAAGGGAGGCATCAATCATCAACCTATACGTAAAGCAAATGAGGAATCTAATCGATTAATTGATGTATGTTGTGCCTTGTTGGTAGTATTAAATTTTTATTTCCGTCTTCTTTCTGAATAATATAAATTTTCAAATGTGATTTTATATTATATATATTGTATATATATATAGGGTAATGTATAGTGTTTATATTATTTTAAAATTTAATAATTATTAAATAATTAAAATATATATATTATTAGTAATAATATGATAGGATATATAGTATTATTATATATTATATATAATATAGTATATATGTGTGTTGTGTGTTGTGTTTGTGTGTCTTGTGGTGTGTAGGTTGTGGAATGTAAAATGTGAAATTAATTTTAAAAACTTAAATGCTAAAAACTGCGTAACGTTTATGCTCCAAAACGCGTTGAGATCTCTTTCAGATTCTGTTGATATTTAAATGATATTTTTTTTATCTCTCCCCAACAAAAAAGTTATTGCGTTCCCAAAGTTGAATTAAGTGTACCTCTCCCCTTTCGAAGGGAGGGTTATTCTTTGCTAAGAGCCTCTAAATTTACTAACGGAAATCCTTCTTCTGAAAAATGCCAGAAAAATCAATAATAAATGAGAGGGGGAAATCCTATGAAAGGGAAGGAATTTAATTATTCATTGTTGGGACTGTGAACCTTTTTTTGTTTCGGTGATGGGGACATTTGGGGATTTCTCCAGCATAGTATTTCATTTAGTTTAATCATAAAAAAAACTAGAACAGGGCAAAGTTCCTTTATGAGTCTCTAAGAATATCAATCATTTTAAAGAGGAAGCCACCAAACAAAGGCCGCGTAAATTTGAATTTTCACCCCCTTGAATAGGGCTATGCCGGTAAGCGGTGGTGATAACTAAAAACGAAAAATAAAAAAATGTCAACGAGTTTATTGACGCCTGCTTCGGTATTTGACTATTTGTTTTACAGAACCTATATTCTTAAAGGGCAGATTATTTTTTCTTTGGTCCTGGAGGGATTATCATTTGCTCTTAGTCATTTTAAGTTCTCTTGAAAGTAAACAATTAAGAATCTTCTCCAAAGCACTGCGCACTTCAAAAGAGGAGCGCTCAAAGATTTCTTTTTATCTTAGTGTCCTTCTCCTTCATCATTTTCTGTTGTGAGAATTATTTCAAATAGGCCTCCTTGCCTTGCAATTCGACTTGCTTTCTTATATACTCATACGTATAAGTCTATTAATATAGAAATGAATATATATTATTATATATATATACTATTACTATAATTTATATAGTAGTATGTGAATATATTTCCTAGATCGTACTCTCATTAAGTTCCTATATGTAAAGCTCATTATATATATATATTAATATATATAAATAAAAGTATTAGCTATATCAGAAACTGGTAATAATATATATAAAAATTAATAAATCTTTTTTGTTGTTCATTAATTTCACTCAATACAAAAAGATTAAAAAAAAAACATTGGTAACTTTTTTAACTCTTTAATATTAAAAGAAATTGAAGGTAAATCCTTTAAAGCATCCTATGTTAAGAGGTGCTGATCCTTATATATGTCTGAAATTTAAAAAAATTTGTTTTTATTTGGCAAGAGAAGCGTGAGTTAAGTGATTTTTAAGTTAGATGTGCTATTTTAGGATTTTCATAAAAGATGATCAGGCAGGATATAAAAGGCTAAAAATATGTTTGTTAAAGATTTCATAATCATCTATCGAAAAGAAAATTTTTTAAATTCTTATTTATAGAATTAAAACTGAACTCAGAAATATTAAAATGAGTAAGATTGCTTTGCTTAGCTTAGAACTAATCAGAATATGCTACTAACAGAAAATTCTTTCTATCCCTTGTAGTTAATATCTTAAATCATCAGTGAAAATATATACATTTTTTTCGAGCATGTCATATGCATTTCAGATAATTGTTATTGCTTATTTATATTTCCATCCTTGTATCTCTAAAATCTTTTGAAATACAACATTTTTTATGTGAATCTTTTGCTTAGAATAACACTTAGCATCACTTTCATGCATAATGACATATCCCCCGGCACATTCTATATAACTAGTGAATATTAATCAGATTTCCATCTTATGAAAACCATGTAATAATAATGTCTAAAATATTTTTCATAAATTTATTATCTTTCTAATGGAGATATTTTTAAAGGTTGTTGGAGAACTTGAGAAAAAGATTCAACAGTTAACTGTGAGGATCAGAGAGCGGTCAAGAGAGAGGAAAGCAATCGATGGATCTCAGGTAGATGTACATTTCTTTATTATCACATACGTTATTTAGTGGTTTCTCCTACAATAGTGCATGCATTATAGTCCGAATTGCGAAGCTTAAATTTATTTGCTTTTGATT
>JABUQX010115707.1:7500-12500 GCA_015478945.1 Trachelipus rathkii | reverse complement strand
CTTTTACTATCTTGTGCCACACATCCAATCCTTCACTTCCCACCTAGATGGAGCAACCATCTTTTCGGCCTGAGGAACGCAGCTTAGTCGTTCAAAAGGTTTATAGATACGGTACTTCGAAGCCTTACTTTCGCTTGGGCCTATCTCGTTGACCTCCTCATTGCAAGTACGTCTCCTGAAGAGCACCTTCGCGCCGTTTTCACTAGGTTAAGTGAATCTGGCATTCGTGTTAACCCGGTGAAGTGCAATCTCAGCGTTTCTACTCTTACTTTTCTAGGCCACACAGTTTCTGCAGAAGGCGTCCGCCCTCTGGAGGACCGTGTGGCTGCCATTCGTGCTTTTCCTCTGCCAGACACTCTAAAACAGCTTCGGCAGTGGTTAGTGATGGTAAATATTTACCATCGCTTTCTACAGAATGCTTTGGTCTCTTCGAGTTCATCAGGATGCCGTTCGGCTCTATTAGCTCAGCTTAGTCGTTCAAAAGTTTATAGATAGGTACTTCGAGGCCTTACTTTCGCTTGCTTATCTCGATGACCTCATCATTGCAGGTAAATCTCCTGAAGAGCAACAGAGACACCTTCTCGCCGTTTTTACTAGGTTAAGCGAATCTGGCATTCGTGTTAGCCCAGCGATGTGCACTCTCTTCGTTTCTACTCTTACTTTTCTAGGCCACACAGTTTCTCCAGAAGGCATCCGCCCTCTGGAGAACCGTGTGGCTGGCATTCAGGCTTTTCCTTTGCCAGACACTCAAAAACAGCTTCGGCAGTGTCCACACTCCTAGTCCATCCACAGGACTCTCCACCCACCAAAAATTCTGCAGATATGCGATCGATTTTGCAGTCGGAGGTGTCCAGCAGCAACACCTGAATGGAGTGTGAACACCTCTTGTATTCTTCTCTCGCAAGTTGCAGCCTGCTGAAACTCGCTATAGCGCTTTCGGTAGGGAACTCTTTGCAATTTACCTCGCGGTTCGTCGCTTCAGGTACTTTCTGAAAGCCATGAGTTTCATATTCTCAACGATCACAAACCGATCACCTTTGCGATGGCATCCCGATACTCTGGCACTCGTCCAGAGAGGCCCGATATTTGGAATATGTCTCGCACTTCACAGCTGATCTACGACACATCTCTGGAGTAGACAGCCTCACCGATGATGCACTCTGATGCATCGAGGTTAACTCTCTGTCCGCTCTACCTACTATCAACTACGAAGATATGGCATCTACCCAGGCGTCTGAAGACCCAGCTCTTCCACAGAATTCTTCTCTTCAGCTGCAGTGGATCTTCCTGCCCGGCATAGATAAGAATCTTCTCTGTGACATGTCTATAGGACATCTGCGCTCCTTCGTACCTTCTTTCCGTAAACAAGTTTTTATCAACCTTCATTCCCTTTCTCACCCAGGTATTGTAGCTTCACAAAAGCTTGTTACAGCTCATTTTGTCTGGCCCGACGTAAATACCGATGTGAAAAAGTGGACTCGTTAGTGTCTTTCGTGTCAGCGTTCCAAGGTTCAGAGGCACACAAAAGCTCCTATAGGCACTTTCTTACCGCCTGGTGAATGGTTCGAAAAAGTTCACATCGACATCGTCGGTTCTTTTGCACCTTCAGACGGTACATCCTCACATGTATCGATCGTTTCAAACGTTGGATCGAAGCCATACCACAGAGCTTTCTTATTAATCCTGTCGTACGCCTGTTGCATGTCTATAAAACCTAAATACAGTTTATTATAATTCTCATTTTCTCACTCATTTGCAGCTTCAATGTAAAAACTTGATCTACATATCCTCTATCTCTTCTAAATGCATCTTGTTTCTGAACAACCAGCCCCTCAGTCACTCGACTCACTCTCAGCTAAAATAACCCCCTATTGTATCTACAGTTCCCCTTATCACCCTTATCTTTATATAAGGTACTATTACTGCTCTCTTCCAGCCCTTCAGAACTACACCCTCCACAAACGCTTTGTTACACTACTTCCATATCCAGTCAATCACAATCTCGCCTACTTTCTTGATCATTTCACCAGCAATTCCATATATACCTGCTGATTTACCATTCTTCAGCTTTCTTAATCTACCTATTACCTCCTCCCTATTAAAATAATCTCATCCCTAAAATACGTACTTCTTCTTAAACCATCAAACTCACTCACATTCCCTATCACCTCTTTATCACTGCCAATGTTGTGCAGATTTTTGAAGTATTCCCTTCACACTCTCCTCATGTCCATTTCATCAGTCACGAAGACACCATCTCTATTCGATATGTCATAAAGATTCCCTTTACTCTCTTTTTTAACCTTTCATGCTTCCTTCCAGAACATCTTCCTATTCCCTTATAAATCTCCATTTATTCTCCTTCCAAACTGTTCATTTACCTCATTTTTTCTTCTATGTATGCAAATTTTCTCCTCTTCCTCTTTTTCTACCTATATATTTCCATACATCTTTCTTTTGAAACCTCATCATTGTGTTTTATCACATTCAGCCACGTCTCGTTTTTACTTTTAACTGCTTGCATCACCTCTTCATTCCACCATTCACTCTTGACATTTCTATCTTCTACTTTAACACACCCACATACTTCTCTCATTACTTAAAAAAACGTTAACTTCATTTGCGTCCAGATTTGCTCAGTTACATCTTGTTCACGTTAAACTGACTTATTTGGATGTGCTCTCACATACTTCCCTTATAACCCTGTTCATTTAACTTTTCACTTCTAATTCTCCCCATTTCCTTCCTCTTTTTTTCTTTCCTCTCATTACTAGCTTAATTTTACATAAAAACAACATAATGATTTGATATTCCTATACCAACTCCCTCACTGATTTATCCTCACATACTTCAACATCTTCTTCACCAACACAAAATCAATCATACTCTTCACTCTGACATCATATCTCTATCTTCACCAACTCTCGTATGCTTAAGAATAGTTTTGTGCTTGAAGAATATATCACTTACATACATATATCTCTCACAAAAATCAATCGCCTTCCTACCATTCTCATTTTCTCCCACAACCCCAAAGGTGCCTGTTATACCATCTCTCTTTCGATCACCTACCCAAACATTCAAGTCGCTCAACACAGTCATTTTGAATACCCCCCCCTCCCCCGCTCAGATTGTTTTAAGAAAGTCTCACTTTCCTCAATATCGCCCCCAGATGGACCATAAACTTAAATTTAACCAATATTATTCTAGAACTTATACAAAAAATAAATCTGCCATTGCTCTGCCATAATTATTATTATTATTATTATTATTATTATTATTATTATTATTATTATTATTATTATTATTATTATTATTATTATTATTATTATTATTATTACCCTGATGTTAGTTTTACTGATACGGTATAGCCGCTCTTTTTGCGTGCAGTGGTGGTCCCGGTACACATCCTCAATAAAAAAAAAATATTATTTCTTGGATAACATGAGCATATACTTTTGTTAAATGGGGAGTTAGAGAGGAAAAAGTTCCTTAGATCAGATGTAAAGATAATAGAGTGAGGAAAAAACTCAAATTAATTAGGTACTTGGATAAAGGAAAGAAACGGTTAACAGAAGAAATTATTAAATGGACATAAATTGATAAGACCAGTGGGGCGAGTGACACCATCCACTAGTAATATGGAAGACTTATGGGTATAATAATAATAATAATAATAATAATAATAATAATAATAATAATAATAATAATAATAATAATAATAATAATAATAATAATAATAATAATAATAATAATAATAATAATAATAATAATAATAATAAAATAATAATAATAATAAATTATTATTATTATTATTATTATTATTATTATTATTATTATTATTATTATTATTATTATTATTATTATTATTATTTTAGAATGCGATTAGAAGAAGGATTTAAGTTTGCTTACTCTCGGAACGGAATTGTTAATTTGATAAAAATTTGAAATGAAGGTAAGTTTTATATATATATATATATATATATATATATATATATATATATATATATATATATATATATAACTATAGGTATGAGTATATATATATATATATATATATATATATATATATATATATATATATATATATATATATGTGTGTTTATTGGTGTTTTTATATATATATATATATATATATATATATATATATATATATATATATATATATATATATATATATATATATATATATATATATATATATATATATATATATATATATATATATATATATATATATATATATATATATATATATATATATATATATATATATATATATATATATATATATATATATATATATATATATATATATATATATATATATATATATATATATATATATATATATATATATATATATATATATATAATATAAATCTCCGAGTCCGTGTCTGATTGGTGCTATAGAGTTAAGATGCCTGGGTTATGGAGAAGTGCTATCTGCTTCGTAATCTTTATTTATAATCCCTTCAAAAGTGCCTAAGAACATTTAAAAGAAAAATTAAAAACAAGCCTAACAAAAAAAAAAAATACAAAATAATATTGGAATACACCATTAAAAATTAACCAAGCTCTCTCGACACACAAAAGGAACTCTTTTTATAAAAATTTTCTCTACAACATGGTTGAAAAAAAAAATATAACAAGATGAGAATTAAACACATTACAAAAAAAAAAAAAAAAATCAATGAATCATAGAATCATAACACTCTTGACAAAATTTTTTTTTTTTTTTCCAAAAAAAAAAAAAAAACTTATCTTAGTCATAACAAAAGTTCAGTATTAGTATTACAAGTTTTAACTTCTGATCCTAAACAAAAATTTATATGAAAAAAAATATAAAAAAAATGGAGAATATAACAAGCTTTAAAAGCTTATCAAAGCAGATAAACCCCCAAAAAAAAAAAAAAAAAAAAGAAAAATTAAACTCAAAACTTTACATTCATTCTTTTAATAGGCTGATAATAATCTTCCTAACCTTTAAGTCATGGCAC
>JABUQX010115707.1:0-5000 GCA_015478945.1 Trachelipus rathkii | reverse complement strand
AATGCATGAAACAAAGAAAATTGAAGTTGCAAATGTTTGTCATCAACACCTCCGCTGCCCCTCTCGTATCTAGATTTTCAGAAGCATCACACAACTTTTCGATATTTTTAAAGATTGGTTTTACTGCATCATGATGAGCACTCCACCTAGTATCAATAAGTCTTTTCACTGTCACCCCTATGGTTTCTTTTAGTACCTCCCATCTAAGTGTTCAACAAGAAAACATCTTGTACGCACTTTCCAAAGTTCCAAAAAATGTGACACAAACAGAAACACTATCAAAAGCATGTACGCCACATAAATTGAGAGAATGGTTTGCACATGGTACGAAAATTGCTTTTGGATTTAGTTCTTTAATCCTTGTTTGTACTCCTGTGTGAATGCCTCACATTGTTGTAGCATTGTCGTAACCTTGGCTTCGACAAAGTCTTAAATCTAAGCCGTCCTTTTCAAGCGATTGAAGTATATCTTCTGTAATGTCGTTTGCCTTTTTCCCACTAAAGGGAATAAAACCTAGAAATGATTCTTTGACCTCTACTTTCCTGTTGTCGATTTTGACATATCTTATAACTTGACACATCTGTTCGGTGTGAGATATATCAGGTGTGCTATCAAACAATATTCCATAGTACTTTGCTTTCTTGATTTCAGAGATTATTTCTTTTTTACAGTGCCCTAAGAGAAATAAATTTGTATTTTGCACGGCTGGCGATAAGTAAGAAACTGGAATCATTCCTACTTGCAATGATTGCTGAAGCCGTATGCTGTGCTCTTTTAAAACAGGGTCATAATGTGACAGAAGACTCACAAGTTCCAAGAAATCTCTGTGACCTCTAAAAGTCAAATTCTGCTTAGCCAAAATAAGTTTTATATCTAAGAGCCGATGCAAAATGTCCCTCCATTTCTTCCTCTCTCTCTCTCTCTCTTTCCATAACGTCTTGGTGAGCAGCATCGATGGTTTTGTTTTGAAGAAGTCTTGATTCAAGAGTTTTCCATTTTTCTAAATTGGTAATATGGAATTCGGAGCTTTCGTGATCAGACACTTTAGGATTCAATTTCCACCAGCTGTTGAATCCTGTGATGAAACTGGATGTTGTTGTGTGTTTATCATTTTTATCAAAGAGCTTGCAACAGAAGCAAAACAGTGATTTCTTTTCATGAGAATAAACCATCCATTTCCTCAAAATCTTTTCTCCACTAGGAAGCTGCTTGTAGAACCAATTTTTGGTCAACTGTCGGGTTTGACC
Organism: Trachelipus rathkii; assembly: GCA_015478945.1. Taxonomy (NCBI): domain Eukaryota; kingdom Metazoa; phylum Arthropoda; class Malacostraca; order Isopoda; family Trachelipodidae; genus Trachelipus; species Trachelipus rathkii. The sequence continues at coordinate 3,753 of JABUQX010115707.1, read as the reverse complement.
TTTTGGATTTTCTCCAGGCTTCGGAACTGATTCAAATGGCCCCTCCAAATTTTGGTAATTTGCACTGCCTCGTCTTATAATATCGGTCCTTAGGCCATCTGGCACTGCAATGGGCCAATTTCCAACATCAAAATTTAATGATAAATCCTCCGATTCTTCTGATGGATTCGAGTCTGGTTCAGAACGTATCAAAAGAGTTTTGTCTTCTTCCTTTTCTTCCCCTTCTCGTCCTTCTTCCTTTTCTTCTTCCCTTCCTTCTTCTCCTTCTTTTTCTTCTTGTTCTTGATTGCTTATGTCTTTTACTCATTGATCATAGCTTGTACTTGGACTTTCTATAGATATTGGACCCTCTTTTGTCTCTGCTTCATTGCTTGCCTGGGATGACGCCCTTTCTATAAATTTCAGAATTGAGCCCGACAAACGCTGTATTCCTTGTTCTTTATGTTTTTTCTTCTTCTCCCATCCAGTGGGATAGTTTCGTTTCATGTTATCACCAGGCCGCTTGACTCTGAAAAAAATAAGTATCTGTCTATTTTTTAAACGCCTACTATATATATATATATATATATATATAATAATATAATAATATAATAATAACATAATAATAATATAATAATAATATATGTAATAATAATATATATATATATATAACAATAATATATATATATATATTTAAATAATATAATAATATATATATGTATAATAATATATATATATATAATAATAATAATAATAATAATAATAATATAATAATAATAATATATAATATAATATATAATAATATATATATATATAGCATATATATATATATATATATATATTCTTTCTTTCTTCTGTTTTACCCTCTTCTTCCCAGGACTGGAATTGGGTTGCGCTACAAGCATCCGGAAAGAAGCAGTGGGAGGTATGACAAATGTCGAAAGAAAGCCAGCCTTACCGCCCCCTCTGTACCATGGTTAGTGAAAACTCGTCACAGACAGAAAATCCACCCTAGGCTTCATGGACTACGACGGGCCCTCACTATATTAAATCGTCAATGTAAGGGTTCATCCCCTGGCCAGGTGGGCCACAGCCATGCCCCCATAAAAACCCCGCCATTCTCTCCTATCATGCACCTTTATTCTCGCCTCTGCCAAACTCACATTTCTCTCCTTCAGACATTCGTTCACCGACTCAATCCACTTTCTCTTCGGTCTCCCAGCCGGTCGGTTCCCAACACACTCACCACTATACATCCGCTTAACCAACCGACTATCATTCATCCTTTCCACATGACCAAACCATCTCAACATACTTTCATTTATTCTCTCATTTACCCCTTTCTTCACACCACACAACTCTCTAATAAGTTCATTCCTCATTTTATTAATTCTTCTCACACCTAGCATGCTTCTAAGATTGTCCATCTGAACACATTGAACTTTAGATCTATACTTCTTATTCTAGACCATAGTCTCACTACCATACAATAACACAGGTAACAACATACCACATGTAGACTTATTGCACTCAAGACTTAGTCCCTTTACATTCACCAACGATAATTGCACCAGCAACCTTCCTGCCATTCACAACTTTCCTACTACACTCTGCATCAATCGTTCCCTTCTCATCCAACACATACCCTAAATATTTAAACTCAGACACTTGCTCCAGCTGCTCACCATCTAACATAACTACACTGAGGACTGTCCTCACTCACAACCATAACCTTACTCTTATCTACGTTTACTTTCAAACCCCTCCTTTTACATACCCTGCCAAATCTCTCTACAAATCCTCTCAAACTCTCTTCAGATTCGCCACACAGAACCAAATCATCACATATAATAGGTAGGGTGCCTCCACTCATCTCATTCTCCATCATTCTTACCATTTCCTGCCATATATATATATATATATATATATATATATATATATATATATATATATATATATATATATATATATATATATATATATATATATATATATATATATTTTAAATTTATATATATATATATATAATAATATATATATATATATATATATATATATATATATATATATATATATATATGTATTTTTATATTTCTATCTTTTATATAATAATAATATAATAATAATATTTATAATATTCTAATAATAATATTAATAATAATAGTAATCTTAATGATAATATAATATAAATAATAATAATAATAATAATAATAATAATAATAATATGTTTAATAATAATAATAATAATAATAATAATATGTATAATATATATAATATATATATAATAATATAATAATATGTAATAATAATAATAATATAATATATAATAATAATAATAATAATAATAATATATTTTATGTAATAATAATAATAATAATAATAATAATAATAATATAATAATAATAATAATAATAATAAAAATAAGAAAGGTAGAATTCTGATAATAACAAAAATAATAATAATAGTGTTATAGTTATCCTTATACTTATTGTATGTTTAATATAATAATAATAATAATAATAATAATAATAATAATAATAATAATAATAATAATAATAATATCAATATGTTTATATATGTAATATATTAATAATAATAATAATAATAATAATAATAATAATATAATATGTAATAATAATAATAATATATATATAATAATAATAATAATAATGTAATAATAATAATAATAGTAATAATAATAATCAATATAATAATAATAATAATATAATAATAATAATAATAATAATATATATATGTAATATAATAATAATATAATAATAATAATAATAATAATAATAATAATATGTAATATGTAATAATATATATATAATAATAATATAATAATAATAATATGTATGCTAATATAATAATAATAATATCATAATATACTTTATATGTATATGTAATAATAATAATATTATATAATAATAATATAATATGCTCTAATAATAATATGTAATATAATAATAATATATATATAATATATATATAATAATAATAATAATATAATAATAATAATAATAATATAATATATATAGTGATTCAAAACCTCTGCAACAAACTCCGGAGGGCTGATAGAGCAAACGATAAGGGAACATTTATTGGTAAATAAGCTATGTTGTATGACGCTTCGTTTCAAAGTTACGGATGATGTAAGGTAAACCACGTGATGTTGTTTGACGCGTCGTTACTTCGTAACCGGAGATTTTGTTCATTAATATTATGTATGTTTGCGTGCGTACATCTATGTACTCCGAGGGTTGATAGAGGTAACAATAAGGATATTTTTTTAAACAAACGTATGTGTTTTGACGCGGGGTTGTAAAGCAAACAATGGTAGCTTGTTGTGAAATCATTTTGGAAATTACAGGAGGTGTTCAAGTGTCTGCCCTGTACCTGATTACATTCCTTTCATCGCCGTGCCATTGCCTGTTGGACTCTACCGAAAATGCCCTCACTGTGTCTGATTTGATCAAACGCAGTGAATATTCGCTGAATGGTTCCTCTCTTGTTGACTGGGTTAATGTACAGCACTCTTCACATGCCCCCAAAGAAAATAATCTAGGGGCGTGAGGTCGGGCGGTCTTGCAGGCCACGCAACAGGTCCCCCTCTCCCTATCCATTTGTCAGTGTAGACTCTGTTAAGATGCGCCTGTAACCGTACTTGGTGGCTGAAGTGCTCTGGAGCGCCATATATTGGAACCACATGTCTCTGCCGGTCGCAGGGGGTATGTCGTCCATGAGCTGCGGAAGCGTGTTCTGGAGTTGTTGCAG
>JABUQX010115706.1:0-18119 GCA_015478945.1 Trachelipus rathkii | reverse complement strand
CCCATATCTGATCATGACGTGCTGACTTGTGTGCTTTCATCATCGCAAAATGCGACAGTAGGAGATTGCCTCTTTGAAGTTTTAGTTGACTATTGTATCTTCTTTTTTGCACTGCTACCATTTCCATTTATCTAAGATCTTCCTTTCAAATTATGCAAAAAAAACTATATAATATATAATAATATATATTATATAATATAATATATATATATAATATATATATATATAATATATATAGATAATATAATTATTATATATATATATATATAATAATATATATTATATATATATATATATAAATGGCTCCTACTACTGAAAATCTCTGCCACATATGGTCATAGGCTAATATATGGTAATACTGGAGACAGCGACCCACACATTTGAGACCAAAAATTTTCAAGTTCAAAAAAAATTTCTAAGTTCAGAAAAGTATTAAGTTAAGTAAGTTTTAGAATTCTTTAGTGGCAAGCTTCTTGAATTATGTCAGAAGCTTGCCACTAATCAATTTTCCTTTCAACTAAACCTAACTAACTTAAATTTTTCTGAACTTAAAATTTTTTGAACTTTAGAAAATTTTATCTCAAAATGTGGGCGTCGCCTGTATGCCATCTGGGCCACCCGCTTTACTAACATTCATAGATTTAACAAAAAAAATAAAAAGTATAGCAAACTATGTGAAAACCACTAATTTCTGTACTGTAATGCAAAAGACTTTTTAAAATAACTAACCTCATATGGACAAGTAAGATCATGTGCTAACAAAATTCCTCCTTTTTTTATATTTTAATAAAAAAAAATTTTATGTTAATATTTAAAGTAAACGTACGTACCAAGGAATCTTCCTCTACTTTTATGCGGTGATTGAAATGAAAAATAAACACCAATGAGAGAATTTGTTTGATTTATAAGAATAACAAGAGTGATAAATTCAATGCTACTTTGAACTAAACATTAATAAGAATGAAATCTGGCTGAACACAAAAAATCTAGAATTTAACACGTTTCACACTGAAATTTGAATTGATTCCCTGACTTCCCCTGCACCAAATCTCCAAATTTTCCCTGACCAGCTTGTTCGTTATATCAATGATAAAAATATCTATTATCATTATGCAGCTATTTACTCAGTTCATACATTATAATATTGAAAATTTACTTTAGAAACTGTTCATCATCATGCATGATTAAAAAAAAAATTTTTTTAGAATCACCTATACCCCTTCCCCATAGCGATCCAACGCAACTCCTTTTTAAATATCCTTAAGCTAACCAAGTATCTTATTTATACAAAAAAAAATAAATTAAAAGTTCTCACATTAATAGTCCTAGTGAATAATAATAACTGTATTCACAAAAGTTCTAAATGGGAGATTTAGTTAAACTTTCTTCTCAAGCAGCGAATTTTACTTTATAGCGTCTCTTCTGTCAAAGCTTTCAGTTTTAACATCTTCTCTGATCTTCAAGTTTATAGATCTGTATGTATAATTTCTTTTTTCAACCTTATATCTCTTCTTTTTATTCATACCTTCTCTTTGATGTTCTTCATATCTCCTATGGCAGCTCTTACATTTCAAACATTTTTTGAGTTGATAGAACTTATGAATACTTCATGCAGATCTTTATAGCATTCGTGCCACTTGTTCTTTGAGAAAATCAGACTATGTTCTTTCAGATTCTCTTAAATTGCTTAATTTATAGAAAAACCCTCCTTCCACTGTCGCATTTCATTGAAAAAATATGTAAATACACAAGATTCCCAGGCACTATAGAAAAAAAGACTAATCAAGTCTCTTAGAAAGGCAGACAGTCACCATCCAAAAAAATTTTGAATTTTAACAAGGGTAGAATGAGCTTCACTAGAAAAATAGGGAGCAAGTCCATGGCTTAATCACCTATTAGATTCATATCGGCCCCTTATTTAAAATGAAGCTACCGCAACTATCTGGAAACATTAATTTAAATTCCCCCTATAATCTCCACGAGTTTAAAGACATTTATCATCCACCACCTTTATGCCATAGTATTCAGATCCGTAACTCATCTTAATGCCAAAAGATGAAACGATGATAAACTGCGTTTGGTGTATTAATAGAACATTCAGGGTCATTTACATCGGTTGAGTTATGATTAGAATTGAATTGGAATGGTATAATTTTTCACTCCACACATTTTCACTAATACTGTAATATATTAGAAAACACATAATGAAAAAGTTTTAATTGATTGGTCCTGCGAGTTTGATTTTAAGATTCAAATGAGTCTCCTCTCTTGAATGGAAACTTCTGTCCTTGGAATGACAGTCTTCCCTCAAAGTTCTTTTATCATACTACTTACACCTTTGGAACTATCAGGTCCTTACCCAACCACCTGATAAACTTTGGGTTCATTTGACTTCCAAACACTGGTCGTTAAAGTCAGTTTTTTTGTTTGAAGTTGCTTTATAAGATAAATTAATAAATACCTTCAACTGCCCACACAAAAATCCAAAATCACTCGTCAAAACCTCAAAAAAAAAAACACCTCCAAAAAGTAAAATCCCTAAAAAGAAATAGATATAAACATAGTCATAATCATAAGTCTAAAAACACATCTACATCCAATCATCCTTCAATCGAAATTAAATTTTTTAGAGAACCCTTGGACTAGGAGGTACAAAGGGTAATAGGAACTAAAAAAATAGAAAAAAACAGTGATAGAAAATTATGAATTGTCATCTTCGCCCCATCCTTATCATTCCACTTTCAGAATAGCGTCGGCGGAGTGACAGCCCACCTCTTTAGCGTTTTTGATTCGGTCATCTAAATAAAATAAAAAAAAAAAAAAAAAAAAAAAATTTCTCTCATTTAATAGCCACGCGGTAGTACTACAAGTTTATTTAGATCACATTTAATTCTAGAAAGTTTTTATATTTTTAAAAAAAATGTAGAAATTATGAAAAATGTCCTTTAATAGAATTTCACTTTGAAAATTGTGAGTGTTTTTAACTTCGTTATAAAAGAAAAATTGTTGTGGATCATTTTAATTATTTTTATTGATAACACCGATATGCTTAGCCTTTTAAAACTGCAAACGTAAATTTCGATCCAACATGTATAGTGGCAAAAAACGGCCTAATTGTCGATCACCCCGCCGTAAAAATGATAGGGGTGGCTCGTACCACCATTGTTTTTCGTATATTTTATATATTATTATGACATTTTTATTACGTTAAAATTAATTAAATTGTAAATAAAAAGATTACTTATATAAAGTGAAAATTTCTTTAAAAAACATTGAAATTTTAATAACAACAAAAAAACGAATCAAAAAATGTCAAATTTTAGCAGAGAGGGGCGAATCGGACCACCTTATTTATTATTTTGTATTCATTATTCATTATACATTTTTAATTACTTATTACGAATTCTAATATGATAAATAATTTATTATATAAAGTAAAAATTAAAATAATATAAATGAATTATACGTTAAAAGAGAATTTTAAACAGATGCGTCCGAAGTCACCCTCAATGTGTCCGCCTTCACTCCTCCACTGTCGAGCTGACTCAGCGTTATTCAAACTTTAAGAAAAACTTTGTTATATTAGAATATATTCGTTGATTTTGTGTGCTTATGCACGACTATAGGGCCGTGATTTACAAAAAAAAAAAAAATTCCAAAATGTGTCATTAGGGGAGAGTCGGAGACAGACTTATACCTAAAGTGCGTCCAGTCACCCTTATCAAATTAATCTCTTATTCCAAAATTATACATAAGGAAAAAAAAATATATCAAAAATATGCAACTTGGTTCATCATCATTCTTCATAGCTTTTGAGTTTTGACCATTCCTGACTTCTTTGGAATTTCCCTGACTTTCAGCATATCTTAAACCGTTTCCCCTGACTTTCCCTGACCAATTTTTTTTTCCCTGACTTTCCAGAAAGTGTGAACCCTTTTATATATACATCAGCATTAAACAAAAACATAGATGGAATAATAACACAGTTCTTATCAAACAAAATTAAAAGAGCAGCTAAATGATAGAAAGACTCGTATAGCAGAGAATGTAGAGAAATGACGATCGCAACTAACCTTCGCCATATATATATATATATATATATATAACTATATAATAGTATATATATTATATAATAGTATTATATATATATATATATATATATATATATATATATATCATAAAATGTACTTAATGGCCAACCAGAATGGGATGTTGGATCAAAAACATTCGCAGGTTGACTCTATAAGAGTAAACACCTCTAGGGGGGGCAGCTGCCCCCCTGACGCACGCCAGGCTAGTAACGTGGGCTAAAATGTGGAGCCCGTAAGACCCTACTATGAAACCCTAGTAGTTTTCAAAGTCATATTTCAGGAAAAATTATGATCATAGGTGTTTCTAAATAATAGCATTTGAAAATATAAAGACTCAGTTTATGCCTAATCTAGACTCAGTTTAGGCCTATTCCGAGTCTTTCTAACAAAATTAGGCTAGCTATAAATGGTATAATATATATTGATAAATTTCCACAAGAAAAGACGTGCACTTTGTTCTATCACGAGAAAATAGAGACTAAAAATTAAACAAAGGGAAGAATCATATTTTCCATAATTAATATCATTCAAATTTGGTAAAAGCACTCCACCACAATATAATAACGAAATGAAGTGCCTATAAGGCAATTTCATAATTGATTTAGTTTTTAAATCCTCGATTTCGGGAATTAATAAACGTGCGGGCTGCGCTGAAGAATACTTTCTCTTGTTGTAGTTCTAGCCTAATTTATTTTATTTATTTATATTTATTTATACATGGTCGTGGCATGGCCTTAACATCGGCCCTACTTAACAAATATTTTTTTTTTTTATTTAAAAAACTTTAAAAAAAAAAAAGGAACAAAGCCTTCGCCTCGTTGAAAAAAATTAGTTCAAAGTGGAATAAAGCTGCTTCCTATTTTTTTAGAAGATTTGTTGGAGCACCAAATTATTTTTCATCAGTGATATTCGGCTGCCAAGCGTGGAAGAAGAAAGAGATTTGTTTGAAATTGTTTACTTAGGCATAAGGCTCCTTCGAAAGTTTAAAGAAATTAAAATTTAGAGAAGATAAGTACAGGATGAAATTAATTAAATGTAAAAATGTAGTGAGAGGTGAAGAAATGTATTAACCAAAATCTAAAGTGAGTCGCAATGGACGGTGGCTTGACACGGTATTAGTTGAGAATGTGAAAGAATGATATTGAGGGGACTGCTGGCAGCAAAAAGCGGAAAAGATGAAACATGAACTTTAAAGAGTGGTTATAAAAAAAAAAACTGGGGTAGTTATACACAAAGAGATAGGAAGTTCACTGTCGGGAGCTGTGAGTGTAGTAATATGTAAATAGATATATATATGGAAGAGATAGATAGAATAAGATACATATATATAGGAAGACGACGGTAGGATTCCAGAAGAAGGATTGAGTATATAAAGAGAGTATGACGATAAAGAATAAGAATAAAGTAGATGATAGAGATAGAATAATAGTATATAGAGTATGAATAAATAGAGATAAGTAAGATAGAGAAATTGATATATAGATAATAATATAGAAGATTATAGAGGATATAGAGATAGAGATGAAGAAGAAGTGATTAGAGATAGAGAAGATAATAAGACGTAGAGTATAGAGAGATGAGATTAGGATAGTAGATAGAGGTAATATCTGAGACACGACCCACCACATGGAGACCAAAAAAAGCGCGAAGGGCAAAAAAAAAAAGCCTAAGGCAAGAAATGGAGTGTAAGTAGGTGTATTAAAAAGGAGGGCAAGCTCGCATAATCCAGAAGCGCTGCAACTAAAAGAAGGCGGAAAAAAAACGTAACGAACTGAACGCGCGAACGAAAAGCGGTGTTTGAACTGGAGAAAAGGGCGAGTTGCTGTTCCAAAAGGGCTTGGTGCGCGTCACAGTATTACCAAGTATAGATGAGTAGTAATATAATAGAGAGTGATGAGAAGTAGAAGAAGTAGATTGAATATAAGGAAGTAGAGAAGTAGAGAGAAGATGATAAGATAGGAGTATATATATAGAGAAGAGTATAGATAGAGAGAGAGAGATATAGATAGTGAGAGAGAGATATAGAGAGATAGAGATAGGGAGTATGAGAATACATGATATATGCAGATATAGAATAGATAGAGAACAAGAGTAGAGAAGAAGACTAGTAGGAGATATAGAGAGACTATAAATATATATAGAATATAGAAGAGGAACATGAGATGAAGAGAGAATAAATTCTTTGTTCAAAGATAAATGATTAGAATATAGATGAGTAGAGTAGAATAGTAATAAAATAGAGAGATAAGAGTAAGTATCATAGTAGTATAGATGAGAGATATAGTATAATAAAGAAAGAATAACTAGAGAGATATGGAAAAATAGAAGAGAAGAAGATATAGAAATGAAATGAGATATAGATAATAAGAGAGATTATGAGAGTAGGAGATATAGATAATAAGAGAATAGAGATGATAAGTAGACAGAAGAGAGAATAGAATATATAGAGAGTAAAAAAACCAAAGCCGGGTGGAGTGTGCAGGTGCGTAGCTTCACGCGCGAGAAGAAAGCGAGCCAGGTGAGCCACAAGTGGGAGCCCACGGAAGGCGCATAAGCGAACGGTGGCCGTACAGATAAGTGGGAGTCAGCGGTGGGGGAGGAGCCACGGGTTGGGAAGTAAACAGAAAGGGAAAAAAAATCGTAACAAGGGTTGAGGACCAAAGTAAGGGACAAAACGAGGAGAGGAGGAGCGAGGGGGAAGAAATAGATGTAAAGCGAAGTGCAGGATAGAACCATGCAATGAAAGCAAACACCGACTACATCTGCAGCTGTGGGTGACAGGTGTGTGCGGAAGCATGTTGCCGGAAATTTCGGGTAAAGCACGGAAAGAGCAACGCTAACAGAAGAGGAAATTGCCTGACCGATGTGGTAGCAGGGGCCAAAGTGGCGCGAAGGGACATATAGCGACCGCAAAACGGAGCAGGCTGACGCGAGAGCAGAAAGGCCAAAATGCGAAAACGCGGAAATGAAAAAGCCCGAAACAGAAGTATCTGATGAGGTTCCAGAGAGAAGTGAGAGACACCCGGACTATCATTCGCGGATAACGAGACTGGGAAAACGGCAAAAAGAGACGGTGTGCGTAACGTGGGATGGGGCCAAAAAAGAAGAGGACAGTGTAGAAGGGACGGGGGGCAGACGGCCAGACAAAGTATTAAGAGAAGAGAAATGATAGTATAGAGTATAATGAGAGAGATAGAGAGAGTATAGCTGAGAGTAGGAAGGAGAGGGAAAAAGATCCTTTCCTGCTTCCCAAATGCAATTGAAGGGGTGGACTAAGAGGGAGAGAGGTCACACGAGTGACGCATGCTAACACAATTAATAAGACTACTAGATAAACTGAAGAGAAAAACACGACCAGGTATTGGCTATTCAGTCGAGAGAGAGAGAGAGAAAGAAGGAGATAAATGAATAGTAGGTGGATAGCCCAGAGAGCACGCGAATCCATGAAAGAGATACGGAGAGTAGAATCGAGCAGGAGGCTATAGTGCAGTCTAAGAAGTGATTAATGCTCAATCTGCAGTCACATACTTCATTACACATCCTCCTCCCTTTCACCAGTGTTCTGGCAGACCATTCCAAAATTTAAACAACTGTTCTTATGTTAGGTCTGGTGGAGAATGTTCTATGATCTTCTCTTTATATCATAACTGCATCTTCTGGTGCCTCTCTCTCTATGTCTTTATTCCTTGCTTAATTTTCCTCCTCTTACTATCTCCTCTCTCGCGTCCTACTCTGTCCATGTTCTTCTCTATCTTGAATAACTCTCCATACTCTACTTTTCTACTCGGTTCTCTCTCTTCTCTGTATTTCTATCCTCCAATCGATCTGTATCATTTACTTTTCTCTGCTCGCACCTCCTTCTCCCTCTCCTATCATTCCCCTCTACTGAGATTCGCCGTCTTTCTACAGTATACATCTATCTCTCCTTAACTCCTTCTCGGCTCTCCTCTCCCCTTCATAGTCTCTCTCTTTACCTTCCAAACCTCTACGATCTATCATTCCCTCTCTCTTGCTCTCCGTGTGCATCCTTCTCTCTCTCAGCATTACTTCCTTTCTGATGACGACTTATTGATTTATTACAATGGGGCCCAAACTTGTACACAATACTCTCCTTATCACTGGTGCTCTCTCTCCTCTCCTCTCTCTCTCTATACTCATCTCTTCACAGCTCTAATCTTTCTCGTCCTCTTATCCCTCTATCTATCTTTCCCATTACTCGTTATTTTGGACCGAAAAAACAATTACGTTTTTAATATATACTTTTACCTCCGAAATGTCTTGTCTCCTCGCAAGTTAATACATAATGTATGTCCTCATATAGAGTTCTTCTTTAGCTCATTTAATTAAAACACATCTTGCGTATTAGCTACTTTTCAAAATGTTGACTGCAACTTTACTTTTGTGAAAAATATTTATGAATATGGTGCAAAGCACCATAAACTTTCTTTTCCCTTTGGGCATTTTTTCATTGGGTACTCTACATGACTCGTCAAAATGCTCTCGGATGGCACCTCACAAAGTTCTCCATAATAACGATTGTCTATTAAAAACTTTTTATTTATTATATTGAGTAATACACTTATGAGTGAAAGAATCCTTAATCACTTTTTATACTATAATTTAATAGTTAACATTTGCCTAATCTTATCTGACCCATCCACAAGAAGTTATTATACAAGATACTCATATTTTGAAATCTTATTATATTCTGCATTCACTTCTACAATTCCTAACTGATATAATAAGGTGTGCCAATCATTTATATATTAGTATTACATAATCTTGCAATAACTTTAAGAATAACCTTAGCTATTATAAGTCCGCTGTCTAAATCATTTATATATATAATATATATTTTAGATGGAAAATAATTTAATGATATAGTTATTATGGCCCCAGCAGCTGATACATCTGTATATAGGGACACACTCATTCACTATTTATTCCTTATACATGATGAAATATAATATTTCACCAACTCTTTTCATGTTGTTATTTAAAGTCATGCAACAACAACTCTTTTCATTCCAAACCATTGTAAATACACACTCCCACCTCCTATATTATATATATTATTTTTTTAGACCACAATTTTAGGATATTAAGCAATAATATTCATATTTATCAATCAGCTACTGATGTGGTGGGGAACCCTTATCTAATAAAGTGCTTTACTTTAATGTCTAAATATAACAATATCTATCAATACTGAAGGCTCCGTATCTAGGAGTCTGAATAGGTCAAGTTTATACATGTAAATGTATTCCATAAATTCTTTAATTAAGGTTTGTCTGACTATCAATGACTACTACCTTTCATGTAAATTAAACTTGTATTACTGTGGGAGATGTCAATACTAAATAACCTTGATTTATCTATCTATTAAAATAATTTTTCATACTAATATGTAATACCTATTGATAATTCATTCTCCATTTGCACTTATAAAATTAATTAACAACCTAAGAGATGTTAATGCACTAAATACTATGGCCTTAATTATAATATTTTCACCTAATATAAATATCCTTCCTTTTAACTACGCTTTCTTTATAATAAATAGGCACCATCATTTTTGCTGTTTTCCTAATGTACATCTTTGAAGTATACTCCTCTTTAACCTCAAATTAAATGTTTATAAGATCTCGCTTTAAATATAAAAAATTCAGATGTATATAAATTAACAGTGCTACATATTGTAGTATGCTTATAGCATATACTATTAAACCTCTCTTTCCTCAGGAATTCATACCATAATCATTACCATACAGGTCCTGCAGCTTATTACTCATGGTATATAATCTTAAATTATGGTTACTAATAAACGTTTTAAATATCCTTTTATGTCAAATTCATAAATCTCTCTTATGATAATAGTACTTATTTTGTTTTAACATTGCATTAACAAGATAACTATTAAGTCTCTCCAAACTCATTATTTATTTATATATTATCTAACTTTTTTGATTTCAATAATAATTAGAATTGTTCATTAAGCATTTTTGAAATATGTTGTCAATAACCTAATATTATTTCAAAAACTTAAAATTTATTTCAATTCATAATTTTAATTAATGACCAACTTTGTCACAATCTTACTTTTTAAAATGTGATAAAAGCTAAAAAAACTTCTTTCAGGTTTCATTTATTACTTTATATCCTTTGTGCATAAATTTAAATTATATCTGTCCTCTCTCTTTTAGACCTAGTTATTTTATTGAACTGGGTTAAGTGATTCAGCTTATCTTAAATTATTTTCCTATTATAAATTTCTTAAATTCATACTTCCCTATATATTCAAAGGAGTTTTGAAAATATTTGTGTCTGATAAATAATGATATATCTTGCCACCTGGCTCGTGTCCAAAGTCTCCACGGAGACTCATAGAATTGCAACGAGTTGTGATAAGAAAGACTAAGCTTAGAAATGTGAGGAAAGTTCCCAAGATACAGCGAGGTGATTGGTAATATAGATTCTAAGCACTCCGCTCCTCGCGCTTTCGTCCGCATACTCCAGATTTGATAATATAGAAATCCCCACTCTCTATCGGAAAATAAGTCTAAGATCTTACCCCATTTCCTATATAGATTAAGACTTCGTCAATTTGAGTGTCCAGAGACATTACATCACAATATCTTAGATTAAAGACCTCATATAATAATTTATTGTATTTATGGATCGAGACCAAGTCCTAGGAAATTCTTCAGAGGGAGAACAAATACTCTATAACAATTATAATAACCCTGTGCAAGAGACACCACACGAATATTATCGATTTATTGTTTTAATTAGAATTTTAAAGTGCTCTGTTAGTAAGTACTCGGTTGTCTTGTAGGTCTATTAATGTATATCTCGATCTGGCTCAAAAAATAGTTATCTAGATATAACAATAATATATAACTACTGAAACTATTACTATGTGATCTGCATATAGACTTAAAGGAGATCTCCAAAATTATTAGTATTTCACAAGGAAATTAAAAACTTCATCCACAATATATAGAGCTATTTGATCCTCTCTCTTTTTAACATGTGGCATCCGCATGGTCCGTCATTTCTTCTCTCATATATCTCAAATATATCTGATGTTCTATTTCACTGACTAACTGGGCCACGCTGGTTCTAGTATAATTTCAATGCCGCTCTTATATGCTAATTGATTTATTGAGGCTCGCAACGCGATAAGAAGATAGTCTACCCATACCAGAAGAATTAATATAAGACAACTCTCTCTCCCTGTAATTAGTTTGATAAAGTTCCTCAATGTCTATTAATAGATGATTGTAATATTGCTCATATTAATAATGAAGCAGCCCCACAATACCACCCATCCCTTCTCTCTTTCTCTGCTCTAGCGATATTTCTTTGGGTGAGCATAAAGTGAGCTTCTTAAAATATCCAGTGCTCGTATCATTTTTCCTTGGGTCCCTAAAGAAAGCGTGATGAGGTAACTTTCCAATAAATAAATTACTATCATTCGACTCAGCCCTACGCCTCAGTGTATTGCCAATAAGTATGATCAAGAATATCTCTATTATATGAATGGTTTTCACTCCACATATTTAGACTGAGTATTCGCTACATGGCATCTTTGATTTGTGCAATAAGCACTTTTGCTACTCATATATCTATTGTTGTAATTGTCTATATGGTTTGCTTCTGACTTATTTCGATCTCGGGCTGCTATTCTGTATAACTATCATGCTGATTAATATAGTGAGCTGATTCTTATATGACGCTCAGTCTCGGTTATTTACTTTTGGGACCTCAGCTCCACTATGCGGTTTACCAGAGTTGATCCAATTTGACTATTATTCGGGTGATTCCAGACACTCTTTAGGACGCTATACATACTCACCATCAAATATCTTTATACTCATTAAGTGTATTATGCTAATACAAGTACTCACAAACTTGGATTTGACTGTGAAAAGTCACTAACACCTTTACGACATCATAGATAGAACTCCATCTGCCTGCCTCAAATAATATATAATCTATTACTCAGATAATTCTCTCTCACATAAATCCAAAAAACCTAATATTTTTTGACTGAAAATAACATTTTAAATTTCCTATAATCCTTTCATTATACACCTAAAGTCCACTATCATCCCCTTTCCATGAACTTACTGCCACCTAGACCTAGGTAAAAATCCAGAAATCATTGGCACTTCTATCCACATAGCTTTCATCTTCTGAATCAATCTCCCTCATAATCTGCTACTTAATTCTTCTGGACCTCTATGTTCCTATATTCATTGTGTTACGCCACATGCAAAATCACATCTGAATTAACATTTGTAGAATCAATCTCTCTTATCTTATCCTATCCACGATGTAACTCACTCTGGCACCTGGAAAACATACTCTCAATCGTTTCTTTTTATTCTTACTTGAAAAGTCCTATCTAGGTATCGTATCATAGAGTCTCCAATTAGCATGTCCAGTCAGTCTTCCCGTTGTAGAAAAACTCACATACCATGGCCACTCACTGATCCCTGTCCATCTCGAAGACAGTCGAAACCATGTTACTGCAGGCCACAGGCTTGATTGACTTTCGAGATCCTCCTCTTTAAACTATTATTTCTAATTCCTACAACTCTATATTCATCTGCAGACCTATTTTCAACTACTTATATCCTTTTCCCCCTCATCTTCCTTGCCTAGGTGAATTCACTATTTCCTGTCTACCCGCTACTATCCGCTCCTCCCTCGCCTCGGCATCCCTAACTAAACCTTTTTTTCGCCTAACCACTTCCCTCCTTTCTTCAAACTCCTAAAATACTTCTTCTTTCAATCCATTCATATATTCACTCAGTCTTGGCAAACTCTCCTTCCTTAACCACACATTCTCTGCACATTTAAAACAACAAACAGGGCAGCTATTCACATAATTCACCCTTTTACAGTCCCACAGATATCACACAGAACATACATACTTTATTTATTATTAGCTTACTTACCTGTAGCTACCTATTATTTTACCAACTACAGTTTTAATATCACTAAAGCCTAAAACGAAATAAACTAATATCTTAAAAACAAGTTCAAAATTTTTAACAAGCTTTATATCTAGCTTAGCCTAGGCCAGGGTATATAAAAATTATTTATTAATTTTTTTTTTTTTTTTTTTTTTTTTTTTTTTATTTATAAGGTAGGGCCTAACCAGTAGTCCAACTTGTTACGCAATTATTTTCACAACTACAGTTTTACTAAATATCACTAAGGGCCTAGAAAGAAATTAATATCTTTAAAACAAGTTAAATTATTTAGATATAAGTTATTATATATTTAAGTTTAATAGCTCTAAGGCCCTGTCAAAATCTAATATAAAAAATTAATAAAATAATGGCTTTAAACTTAGGTCATATATGTGCTCTGGAGTATACATTAATTTTAGTTTAATAAATTACCAGAAAGGTGCTAACCGGAACTACCGGCAATAGTTTTAAAATCATTGCAACTATAATAGTACCCATAAAACCATTTAATTAATTTACATAATAAATAAACTCTTGCCAACACATAACATAATATACATGATAATTACTTTATAATCTTTTATCTACTCTTTTTTGTTTAACCTATGTAAACACTGGATATTGTGTAGTCCAATACTCAACTAAATTAATTAATAACAAATAATCCTTTCAATAAGTAACACAAATATTTCTAAAATACCACCATTAAGATTCACAAACTTATTCTAATTTTAGTTTAACTAAACATGTCACTTGCAAATACACAGATATAGATAAGTAACAGCCTAAAATGGAGCAAATAAACCACACCCTCACTTTGCTGAAGTTCCAGCTAATGCGGCTCTGTCTTGCATGGACTAGGAGTGTCTGGAAGAGCCTGGAGAGCCTGGCGGTGAAGCGCTGAAAGATCTAGTGATATATGTTAGGAGAGTTTGGTTATCTATACAGTGCTGGTCTGATCGGAGTGTTTTTTCCCGAGTCTGGTGCAGAGGAGCTCTATTAGGTAGGATGCAGTTGGATGCGTGAGAAGGGGTGGTTATCTGTTGAGGAGTGATTTTGCTGCAAAATTGGACAGCCTATCATGTCAGATGGGCTTTCATAGCGAAGGAAATCCTCTATATACGGTTAGTAAGTGTGACCATGGGTGTGGAGGGAGCGGAAAGCTTTGTTTTGCTATGGCTTCTAATTATAATGGAGAATATTGGACCGTGATATCAGGGTTGTGGAGTCGGAGTCGGACGAAGTCGGAAAGTCGCCGGTAGTCGGGGAGTCTGGGTAGTTTTGAAGAGGGTTGAGTCTGGAGTCCATGGTACATTACATTATAACATAGGGTGGACGTCGGAGTCGGCGAGTCGGTAACTCTCTCTCAGAGGGTGGGTTGAGCGCTGCAGAGCCGGACCCTCTCGAGCTTTTGTAGTTGCGGTGGCAGTGCTATACTGAATAACATACTCGAGCTAAGCATCCGGCTCTAAGGCGTTCTCTCAAAAAGAAAAATTTTTATAGATAATAAAAGCTCTGTTAAAAAAATAGAATTGGCGGTACTCATAGTGAGCTGCACTTCAAATCAAGTACGTCATCAAATATACACAAGTTCAACCAACTATCTGCAGATACATTCCCACATCGCGCAAAATGCAATTGCGCTAACCATAAACTTCACAGATAAAGATTTTTTTACCTGTGATCAATCTTATTGTTTATCTAAATTTAAGTGTCACAGATGCAATGCTCTATTTTATAGGTGTTGAATAAATCATCAATTCCCTTCAAATCCTTATTTCACTATTATGCCAAAACACTATATTCAACAAAATACATTATATTTCCCAAATAATTGTCTACTGATTTACTAATTTTAATACTTTTATTTATTTTTTGAAAATTATTCTAATTCTATATTATTATATTATATTACATCTTTTAATTATTTTCAAGTATTATTAATGATGAATGTGTATCTGAATAATATAAAATTTAAACTTTCCAAAGTCTAGAAGTATTCATTGAATTGAGATTATATTTTCTATTATATTATGATATAATCTAATTCTTATTTTGATCTAAATAATTTAAAAGAATGGCAATTCTAGTGTTAATGATTTTATTGATTTTTTTTTTATATAAAAAAATAATTTCTAATTATTTATTTATTTGTGTGGGATTTTATTTTTGATATTTTTGATTTTTTTCAGATTCGTAACGTTACGCATATTATTTATTATATTAACTTATTTAGTATAACCTTGTACTCATACATGAATTAATTATTTTATTCGACTATCACTGTGATACTGTTTACTCGATACTCTAAAACATAATACTTATCATATCTCAGATCACTATTATAATTAAATCTCTCAGAAATAACGCCATGTCGAAGAACCCTTCTTTATTGATTTTCTTTTATAAAAAAATCAAAACAAATCACCAAAATTGCCATCCCTGCTTGACAATGCGTTTTCTATACTAGCTGCTGATTTATATTAATATCCTTATCTATCAGGGTAAGCTTAAATGATACCGTAATTTCTCACATGCAACAATTAAATATTATAGCTAAAATACATCACTTTATCCATATCGTGACCATTATGTTGCGTACAATTAACAATAAGAGTTAGGTGCGGCGTGGATAAGATTCAAAATTGAGGAAAAATATATATATACAATAACCTGAACATATACTCTGCTCTCGCTCTCGCACTACACGCTATACAATTTGTATTTTACAATAACTCTAAAAAGCAATAAGACCTTGTGTACTAAAGTTCATATTTTTTTCAGCTCGAGTAAAGCTCAGATAGAATGTAGAGTAATGTGAAAAGCTTCTAGTAGCATATAATTGAGAGTTAGTCGAAAGCATTTCGTAATAGGTATTCAATGAAAAAGGTTCAAAGGTTCTTCCCTACATCCTTGTATACAACAATTAATTCCTTTTCAATAACTCAATTATAAAAAATATATTCTTTTAAACATAACAAAAATAAAATATATTAATATATGATATATATATTAATTAATATATTATTATTATAATTTATATATAATTATATATATATATATATATTGATTTAATATTAATATATATATATATATATATATATAATTCTATTATTATATATATAACATATATATATATTAATTTACATATTTATACTTAAATATTATATATATATATTATATATTATATATATATATATTCTATATATATATATATATACATCGGATATATATCTACCTACTTATTACTATTAAGTTAAATAATAGTATATATAATATATAATATTATTATATAGTATTAATATATTAATATATATATATATATAATATATATAGTATATATATATATATATCTAACGATTATATAATACACATGTAATCATATTATATTAATATATTGATATATATATTATATTAATATATATATATTATATATTATATATATATTATAATATATATTAATGAGGATATATATTGACCTCGGAAACCAGAATTTTTAGTTCCTCGTAGCCGGAACCGTAGAACGTTACCTCGGTAACCTTATGTCACGGAATACAAGTTCCGGCTACGGATAATATTCCGCCGGAATCTACCTGAGACAACCTAATTTTACTCTAGATAAACTTATTACTCGTTATACTTGTGTACATTATCCATGCTGTGGGTCGACTTTTAGTTTACTTTGAGGTAAATAGTCACATAAATAATTATTGGATAGCGGATTCAAATATATAATTTATTGTAAGTAATAATAATAGAGGGATATAACATACGCGTCTCCCATATCTACGAGCTCATGCAGCTGGTCTCTTCAGATAGTTTTGGGCAATTTTTTTGCGACCGAAGAAAAAACATTCAAGCTATTTTTCACATCCATCCATGCGGCCCAGATCTAGCTGCGGCGATGGTTCTAGCCTCTCCATTTAAGTTGCGAAATGAAGTCTGTAGGGTCATCATTCTATAATCGTGTAGCAACTCTATGCGATATACAAGAAGCACTTACGAAAAATACTGTAACACGTGAACACTAACACACGTTCTGGAAAAATGACTTCATGGTACTGCTATGAAACAATGAAGAACATTGGAACCGCTGGTTGTAACCTCGCAAGGGTCATACTTTACTTTGAAGGAGATAACTTGTAATTCAGGCAAGTCAAATACATAATTAGAATGCGACATCCGTAAACTTACTTTTGGGACAGTATATATATATATATATTATATACTATATATATATATATATATTTATATATATATATATATATATAGTATATATATATATAATATTATATGCCCTTTTCTGTTTAGCCAATGGTCAGGTTTTGATTTTTTTTTTTAGTTTTTGTTAATATATTGCTACTATATGGTACCAACAATATTCAGTGGTAACGGACATGATTTCAAAAGTTCTCGAAGTATTTTTAAATAATTTTTTAAAAATACATTTATGTGTTAAAATTTTTAAAAAATGGGAAAAATTTCGTCCTACTACTGACACTTACAGAAAAACCAGTTATTCATATTTGGAATCAGCGTTATAAGGCTTATTACAAAAATGTAAAAAAAAAACAATAACAAAAAAAAAAACCTTTTTTTTCATAATTTATAATATCTCAAAAAAAGTACAAACTATATGCTTGAGCCACGCGGCGAGACTCTCAACTGATGTATAGAACATATCTAGTAACGCCGCAGCGCTGAGTTCTCTGGCATATAACACACTCATAGATATCCGCTATGTACCTGATAGACGACAGATTAATATGACCTATGACAAGCGACGAAACCTCTCCAAAAGATATCCAAAAAAACCTTTGGGGCTCGAGCCGACGGCGGGGGACAGAGGGGGGGGGGACGTTTCCATACCCCGTAGGGGAGGAGGGGCGGAGGAACCCCCCGCGTCACCCATAATACCAAAGAGCAGGGGGTTCCGGAAGATCCTCCCCGGAGTGGGGAAATAGTCCTACCCCTTCCCGTCGTCCCCCGGTAGGGCCGAGAGACCCCGACTCCTGCCATTCGTGCGGTATACCCTTGGGGTTTT